>MJUU01054614.1:0-27545 GCA_002080025.1 Modiolus philippinarum | reverse complement strand
TAACCTAAATATCTTTATGTTATTAAAAGTGAAAATATATGAGGGCTTGTTTTTTTTATCATTTCATGAATTTATAAAGTTTGTTTTGTCATTATACGAGAAGGCATATCGTTATTTTTGTGTACTTGTTATAAAACGGAATTTTGTCGACATTGAAAACCATAAATACACATTCCTGATTATTATCGTGTACGATTAACATGTCAAAATAACGTCTCAGAACAATAATATCATTTTCAATGTCTTTTTATAAAGAGGAAATATTGGGAAATTAGGAATTTTCCCGTTTACAAACTACCTTAAATACCTTAGATCCCTTGCCCATTTTATAGGATATATAAATTGAAAAACTGAATTAAAGTCAATGAAAACATATCCGTCATACTTTTTTTTTACTGAATTCATAACAACTCCAAAATTTTGTAGAAAGTTTACTACAAAAGTGTTGCAAGTCAAACCTGGTAGATTCTATGCGAATGAAATTTACAAAATCTTCCAAGTTTAAGGGTTAACCTTTTTCATAACAGTTATTTTTTTTTAAGAAACAGATTTGAAATAATGTTACGTAACTACTGGTTATCTTAATATATGCATACTATTTATATGATTAATTACAGTTGTAATTAACTATCATACCAATGTATAGTCCCTGATTCCTCGAAAACACGTCACTACAGTTGTTAACATAATAAAAATGTAACATCAACACCAATATTACCGGTAATGCCTGTAATAAAGGGTCTATTGATAATATTAACATACTGTCGATGTTATGGTAGATTTCCAGTAGAAGTAAAAGTACCAATATCCCCCGGCTAGACAGTGTCGAGGGGCTTTTTTCATTTGATATTTTTTTTCTAACCGTGGTAATCTAGCATAACATGCTCCACTTTCGGCAGTATGTTTTTGTTTTAATTTCACAGGTTAATGTCGCTGAATTTATGAAATATAATGTCGCTGAATTGATATGTTTTTTGTCGCTGAAACGATAATGTCGCCGAAATGAAAAATGTTCGAAATGTCGCTGAATTTATCATATCCGGTTTTTTTAAGAATCAGATTTGAAATAATATTACGTAACTTCTGGTTATCTTAATATATGCTTACTATTGACTCAGTCCTGTTACCAACTGAATTTTACTGTTGTTACGATTGTTTTTTTATTTATCACATTGGCTGTAGGGGGAAGGTTTGGGCCCAATAAAACTAGTTTAACCCCGCCGCAGCCGGTTTGTGCCTGTCCTAAGTCAGGAAATGTATTAAGCCTTTGTGTGTTTTTTCTGTTTATGTATTCTGGTATATGCATGAAATCATTATGCGAAACTCCTCACGGGAAGGGATCTTGGTGGAAGCTGTATACTGAGGGTACATAATTTTATTTGTCATTTGGTAATGGGTCTGAAGCTGGCATGTCAGTTAATTGCTAGATGTCTTTTGTGTTTTCATGTTTATATCTGTATATTTAGTTCTTTCAGTTTAATTTTTCACAATTGACTCAGTCCTGTTGCTAACTATATTTTGTTGTTGTACTGTTATCTTATGGTGGCTTTGAGTTGTTATTACTCCCCTTTAGGTCGTTGTCTCTTTGACACATTCCCCGTTTCCCTTCTTTTTTCTATTTATATGACTAATTACAGTTGTAATTAACTATCATACCAATGTATAGTCCCTGATTCCTCGAACATACGTCACTACAGTTGTTGACATAATAAAAATGTAACATCAACACCAATATTACCGGTAATGCCTGTAATAAAGGGGCTATGTAATAATATAAACATACTGTCGATGTCATGGTAGATTTCTACTAGAAGTACATTGTAAAAGTACCAATATCCCTCGGCGAGACGGTGTCGAGGGGCTATTTTACTTGATATTTTTTTCTAACCGTGGTAATCTAGCATAACATGCTCCACTTTCGGCAGTATGTTTTTTTTGTACTGAATGGCTTCATTTTACCCTATTACAGAAAAAAATATAACGGTTTCTCTTGGAAAAGGATTTTAATTGAGAATATAATGTGAATATCAACAACCGTGACAATTTTCATTACACTCAAACATGTGCACTGTTTAAGAAATAGATTATTGCAAGCGGGTTCTATGCGAATTAAAACATGGGCAGACCTTATATTTGTCAATATTTTATACCGATCGATAGCGAGGTATAAAATGAAGACAAATATAAGGGCATGCCATCGAATTTATTTTTTGGAATTGTACCTAGCAACCATATTTAAAATGTTTGTGTAGTTTAGGACAAACATTTTCATAAATTGGATTTCAAAAGTATTTGATTCCAATTTTGGTAAATTTCCTGAAAGTCTCAAAGACCACTTATTTTTTGGAATTCATACTTAAAATGTTTGTGTTGTTTAGGATGAACATTTTCATAATTGGATTTCAAAAGTATTTGATTCCAATTTTGGTAAATTTCCTGAAAGTCTCAAAGACCACTTATTTTTTTGGAATTCTTCCTAGCAACCATACTTAAAATGTTTGTGTAGTAAAGTACAAACATTTTCATAAATTGGATTTCAAAAATATTTGATTCCAATTTTGGTAAATTTCCTGAAAGTCTCAAAGACCACTTATTTTTTGAAATTCTACCTACCAACCATGCTTAAAATGTTTGTGTAGTTTAGGACGAATATTTTCATAAATTGGATTTCAAAAATATTTGACTCCAATATTGGTAAATTTCCTGAAAATCTCAAAGACCACTTATGTTTTGGAATTCTACCTAGCAACCATACTTAAAATGTTTGTGTAGTTCAGGACGAACATTTTCATAAATTGAATTTCAAAAATATTTGATTCCAATTTTGGTAAATTTCCTGAAAGTCTCAAAGACCACTTATTTTTTGGAATTCTACTTAGCAACCATATATCCTAGAATTCTTTTAGTAACAATAATGACTATGATCGATAGGTAGATTTAAAAAATTATGAAAAAAATTATGCCCAGGGTGTATAACAACTGTTTTCTGTGTCAAGCAGGGAGTGCGGGGATAGCTGTCGTTTCCGACAACATCTAGTTTTGAAGAGTTGCATAATTCATAACATCCAGATTCATATTTAGAAAATCCTTCAAACTCAAAAATATCCGCACTGCCTCTTTCAGCAGAACGTGCTTATCGAAGACTTCCTGTCTTTTGTATCTATAAATTCTTTAATTATCTCTGCACTCGCCTCTGCAAATGCCATATTGATGTTGGGGACCATCATTTGATTTTCAGGCAATTTTGTAAATAAATAATTTATTCTGACTTTTGAGACAGGTCAGTTCCTATTTTTAGCGGTGTGAGATTTTTCTGTCTAACATCACCCCATGTGAGACAGCCTCGTGCATACTGTGACGTCATTGACGTCATGGTGAATCGTCAAGTAATGACGTATGGTCAGGACAACATGGCAGCGCCGAAAGACGTTTTTTTTATGAACAAAAGTAAGAAAACGAATCGTTGAAAATGTAAGATTTAGAAATCTCAGACACCCTCGGGTAAGATTTCAATCGTTCTCCGACTTGGCAAGCCTCGTCGGAGAAATATTGAAATCTTACCCTTGATTGTCTGAGATATCTTGATCTTGCCTTTTCACCGGTGCTAGATTCATATAATCTTAGTGCCAGTGAAAATCAATATTCTAATCTAACTTGCATTTTAATAATTTAATCTTGTTTTTAAAGATTTTTCGCTTCCCTTTCCTTTTTTTGCGAAATACAAATAAATGACTTGGTTCAATTAAATAATTTGTAAGAGTTGGACATCAAAATAATTTTTCAAAGCAAAATGGCGTGAAATCCCCTTTAAATATCAAATGGTGGTGGCCTTGGTCACAGAAATTACACAAATCATGAAAAAGAAGAATTTTTTTACTTTGCTTAAGCTAACTACAAATCGGTTAAAACCGGTCACAGAGGGTGATATTTTCCGAGTTCGGCAACCTTTGTGATATTTTTGGTACTACGCAAAAGATATCACATGTTGCTAAGGGAAAGCGGAGGCTACAAAACGCACATTCCGAAGAACCAAAATTATAATAATTCAAAGTATTTGCATATGCATCAGATAAATATATAGTATTGTTGCATAATGCTTTTCATATTGGCATTGTTATAGATTCGAGGTTAGCCCTATTGGCCTGAGGCGCAAGCCGGAAGCCAATTTGACTTATCTATACAATTTATCTATGCCAATATGAAAAACATACAATGATACTTTTATCAATTAATTTAATTTCCTGAAATTATATCAATGGCTTTCCAGTACTTCTCTCCTTTTTTATTTTAAAAGACTCTGTGTTCTATCAAAGCACGACAGCAGACTACAATTTATGCAAATTTGGCTTATTTTAATGTTTTCATACACGATAATTCCCATATTGGACTAGGCCAATATGACAAATCAATCCATATTAGCCTAGTCATATTGGCACACTTTTGTCTTTCCTATTGAAATGGCAGTTTTAAACATATTAAATGAAATACACTTAAGTTAATTGATTTATTATTTTAGTGGTTTTCATTTTCAGTCGGATTTTAATAATATTTTTAGCAGTTATTGCAATGATTGAACATCATCCTTTTTCATCTAATTGCTAGATATTTATAGGTTTCATTACGAATTAGACTTGCCTATTGCTTGTTATCAACTCGAGATATATAATTACACAATAATAAAAACGAGCTTCAGCAAGTTTATTATTATTTGTTACTGAATAGCGAACCTAGAGAGTTGCGAAACCTATTAAACCTATTTTTCTTGCGATAAATTTCATTTGTAAAGTCTTCTGTTGTTTTCTCTCAGTTATTTTAAGTTGGGAGAGTTTAGTTTCTTTTGGTTGTTGGTACATTGATTATTGATTAAGTATTTAAAGTTTAATGATCATTGTTATCCTATATAAGGTAAAAACTACAAACAACGGTAACTGTTGGAGATGATATAAAATATAAATATAAAAATAACACGGAATTAAAAATACTAGTAACAAAAGAATTTCCATGATGTGGTTTTGACCCGATGTGTGACCTATCGAAAACCAATAAAACAACTTAAAAATATTTTTCACAATTCGAGGATCTTTTTTAACCATGGGAAGTATGTATGCCTATGGATACCAATTGTGCTCTTCTGCTCGCAGACTAGTTTAGATACTTCTACGGAACTGAACTTCTACGTTGACTCTTAAGAGCTCATTAATCTTAGATATATTAATGATGTCCTTTTCATTCATAACGCATCAATTATACTTCTGAATTTGAGATGAAGGAATTAACAAAAACCGCTAGATCTACCATCTTTTTGGATTCCCATCTCGAATTTAACGAAAATGGTCATGTCAGATCTAGGCTGAAATGTTCGACAGAAGGGATGAGCAAAAATATACAGACTAACCGAATTCCTATGGGCACAAAATGTGCACCTCTCCTAGATAATCTGTTTCTTTACTCCTGTGTGGCTGAATTCATCGAAAAACTTTCTCAAAATAAAGGTTAAAAACTGGCAAAATGCTTTAATTTTAGCCTGCGTTATAAAGATAATATTTTGTCACTTAACAACCCTCGCTTTGGTGATTTTCTTCATCTAATCTATCCAAAAGAGCTCGAAATCAATGATACTACAGACACTTCCACATCGGCCTCATTCCTTGATTTTCATCTTGAAATTGACAACAGAGGTAGACTTCAAACTAAGCTGTACGGCAAACGCGATGACTTCACTTTTCCAATAGTCAACTTCCCTTTAATATGTAGCAACATCCCAACAACGCCGGCATACGAAATTTACATCTCCCAGCTCATCCGATATTCAAGAGCCTGTGTTCGATACAGGGAATTTCTTATTGAGCCCGGTTGCTCACAAATAGGTACTTCAAAAAGGGTGTGGTACCCAAAATTTGAAGTCATCCCTCCAGAAGGATATCTGTTTTCCAGATGACAACAGATCTTTCCCTTTAAAGCTTAATTGTTGTTTCCTCTCACTTTACTACAGGATTTGACATGTTCAATACGGCGGGCGTTTTATAAGAAGCAGAAGATGCTTACTCCACCGGTGCACCTGATCTCACCTATGGTTTTCATTAGGTCCGTGTTGTTCATCTTTGTGTGTGTATCTGGTCTTGATTTTTTTATGTCTGTGTCGTACTCATGTTGTGTCTCTGTTTCTTGGTTATTTCCGATGTAAATAAAGAAAGGCTTCATGATTTATTGTGCAGTTTACTAGAAATAACCAAATTGAGTGTTTCTTTGTACTTGGTACGAGGAAAGCCATAACAGCTTCTCTGGGGTTATTAGGAGTTTCGCTGTTTCGGTACAATTAAAAAATTTAGTGAAAAAATGAGTAGAAAATGTGGATTCTTTGCGTAAATATTTTTAGATATGAAATAAATACAAAACAAAACTGTTTTATATAAATTGCACACAGTCAAGGAAAAAATAGTGTCTCCTTCAGGTAGAAGTGAGTTAAAAAATATTTCTTCCCTGCAGATAGTAAAATTTCGATTTTCAACATGCAAGCTTAACCTAGCTGAATGAAAAACTTTCTCCCATGAAATGTGTCTTGAACGCAAAAAGTCTAACATGGCAGGAAATTTCTGGCAGAAATTTAATCAAAGCCGGTTGGTTAAAAAAGTCGCATGCACGTTAATCAACTGCTGGAAATTGGAGAAACAAGACTATTGTTTATCCCTTGTATTATTTTAATAAATCATACATGTACAAAATCAATAGGCTCTGTCAGTTTGGATGTGATCTAAAGTTTATACTTGTTCTATGCAGATTATTTTGCATTGATCCTAAATTATTTCCCATGCATGTTGGATATATGAAGATTTCTGTACTCGAGGGAATCATATTAGCCGAAGGCAACGCCTGAGGGAAATATGGTTCCCTGAGGGTAGACAAATCTTCATATCTTCTTCATACATGGGAAATAAATATCTTATTCCCGTACAACGTTTAATATGTACAAATCATTGTCGGCGGGATCCAGGGAATGGGTGTGCCTCCCCATCAATCTTTTCTGAAATTTTGTAAATTGCTTCATGAATTCATGCAAAAATTGACAAAAAATGGCGAGACTTCTACTTGAATCCTCTTTTTTCACTGAAATACAATTGGAACCCCTGTATTCGAAGGCTGTACCTACCGGTGAAAATCTAATCGAGTTAAAAGGTTTCAAAAACAGTAAGAAGGGCATTGTCGTTGCTGAAATATATTTGTTTTTTTTTATTTTTGAAACTAACATGCAAACACAAAAGCATTAATGAAATAACAACTGCGCATTTGAGAGCTCATTATTTAGAAAATACGAAAGCTCACTGTCGTCTGGTTTGGTGACAGTGAGATGTATCTGAACTCGAACACCTCTTTAATATTAGTTCACTCACTAATATTTATATGATAACTCTTGTTAATGTAGAGAATTTCGAATGAGGGGAATATGATATTTGGACACGACGTTCAGCGGGAGACACGCATGCGTTGCAGTCTTGGCAAAAAAAAATTAGTTCTTCGTTATCTTATTAATATATAGTGGTTTCCTTTTTGTTCATTTCAGGTTATGTTGAGGGACAAAAACAAGTGGTAGACCTCGATGATTGTACTTGTCGACAGGAGTGTTTAGAAAACGAAGAAGATGTTCAAGACAACTCTCAAGATTGCCAACCATGGTTGAAAAAATGTTGCGTTTTGAAATTCTGGATATTTGATCATCACAATCAACCTGTCTGGGAATAAAAAAAACTTAACACTACCATTCTGTTCATGGACATGTTAAATAACAGAAATCAGAAAACAATCATAAATTGGTTACAGTTTACGACAAAATAAGGACTATGTTTTAAATCAAAACAATATTTTATTACACGCTGTTAATAATTAAGTAAATTAGCCATGTTTGATTCTATGTGAAAATAAAACTATAAGAAACCGATGGTGTCATGTGGAATCTCTAAGGCTCTATAATGCCATTTTTATAAAATTTTGCAGTCACCTGATATATAATGTAGTGGATGCCAAATTAACGAAAAGGCAGCTGCAAGATAAAGGATGAACGTATATTATAAATGGTGCGTTATGTTTTGAACTCTGATATGTCTAGGTTTCAAATGTGTAAAAGCATAATAGGAGAAGACAAAATGGATCACTGTGACCTTCAATTTGACCTCTATGATAGTAAAAGCTTGTTTCCATCTTGTTCGAAGTATAGCTTTTCTACCGTTGCACGTAAGATAATCATACTGACTACTTGATATGCAGATAATACTATGATTATACAGTCTTCAAAACGTTTGGATTTTATCTGCAATGGGGAGACATAAGTTGTCGAAATGCACATATGTAGAATTTAAATTCACAGTAACTTCGGTATTTGGTCATTTCTTACCACTGGGTCGATGCCACTGCTGGTGGACTGTTAGTCCAGGAGGGTATGCACCAGCCCAGTAGTCAGTACTTCGGTGCTGACCCGAAAGCCGATTCTGTTTGGAACCTTGCAATATCTAAATTTTTGTAAATATTGTTGAAAACTAAGGAGCATCTCCCTCATGCAAAGCTCTGTCCTTAGATGATTTTGGCTTTACATTTTGATCATATTGATTGTTTTTTATGTCTCAGTTATCAAACATCTTTGAGTTTATGGTCTTCCAAACGTTTGGATTTTATCTGCACTGTCGAGACATAAGTTGTCGAAATGCGCATATGCGGAATTTAAATTCACAGTAACTTCGGTATTTGGTCATTACATACTACCTGCAGTTGAGGATTGTATAATAGATTACCACACGGAGGAAGTATTACCCGAGTCTGGTATACTCGCGAGAAGGGTGGTATTGGTATACCAAAATACCACCCTTTTGGTTAACCAATAAAAGAATCAAAGAAATTCATGTGAAGAATAATATATCTAAACATCCTATATTTACGTGTAGTTCCTTCAGAAAGTTATTTCGAAAACTTCTACCTTGTCAGTGCAGGTAAAATAAAAACTTTTAGAAAACAATAAACCTAATGATATAGAAAACTGATACAAAACGAATGACCAATTTGGTATCAATGGAAATCCAAAAGCAGCTATGGTAAGAGCTATTCAAGAGGGAGATACTCCTTACTTTTAAAACAGAGTTTACATAAATCATTTACAAGCTTCAGAATATAAAAAAAAATCTATGATCAAAGGGATAAATCATCTAAAATCTGAAAATCTTATACCGACTAAACAACTTTGCTTTTGGTTATTTTTCTAAAACTAATATAACCGAAAGAACAAGGAAAACAAAATTTAACAGAATACAAATTCTTTTTTAAATAAAGTGCAGATAATACAAAGACTAAACAACAAAAATCATTGGTGAACTAAGAGGACATCATTATCTCCTTTTAACATGACAACGTGTCATTGGAATTAGAAAGTTCTGTATGAACTCAATCATATATAAAACTCAACAGAAAAGACGCCATCTGTATTATGTTTGACAGGTGTCAATGAAGGTAAATATGTAAATTTGCGATAGAGACTTTACACTGCTAATAACTAAATACAGAAGTTACTGTGAATTTATTTTCTGCATATGCGCATTTCGACAACTTATGTCTGTTCAGTGCAGATAAAATCTAAACGTTTTGAAGACCATCAACCCAAAGACGTTTAAAAACTGATAGAAAACAAAAACCCAATATGATCTAAATGTAAAGCCAAAAATCAGCTAAGGACAGAGCTTTGCATGGGGGAGATACTCCTTAGTTTTCAACAAACTTTACAAAAATTTAGGAATTGAAAGGTTCCAAAAATAATCGGCTTTCGGGTCAGCGCCGAACGACTGATTACTGGGCTGGTGAATACCTTCGGGGACTTCATTCCAACAGCAGTGGCATCGACCCAGTGGTAACAAATGACTAAATACCGAAGTTACTGTGAATTTATTTTCTGCATATGCGCATTTCGACAACTTGTGTCTCCTCAGTGCAGATAAAATCTAAACGTTTGGAAGACCATCAACCCAAAGATGTTTAAAACTGATAGAGAAGAAAAACCCAATATGATCTAAATGTAAAGCCAAAAATCAGCTAAGGACAGAGCTTTGCATGAGGGAGATACTCCTTAGTTTTCAACAAAATTTACAAAAATTAGATATTCTAAGGTTCCAAAAATAGAAGGATTTACAAAAATCCTGAAAAAATTTCAGTACAAAGATCACTGAGTATTAATCAACAGTTCAACGAATGAGGCATTTTCTTCGCTGGCCCTGGTCAGTGGCGTCTGTGAAGTATGTTCACCAAGCGAAAAGGATGACTTCGATTGGTCGGTACTATCAATGAAGCGCGTGCAATAATACTCATCCGTGAAAATTTTTTACTACGAAATGATTCCATTCAATTTAACGGCAATACCACTGAGTTACTTATTTTCCGAATGCCCTACGGTGTGATCTTCAACATGAAAATAAGAAAGTGAAATATGTACCTTTGTTTTCTTTACAATTATTGATTTTTAATTCAGCCTAACTTCATAAAATAAAACACTTATTACTTATTATTAATGTACTTATTAGATTGAAATATGGACCGTGTCATCAAAACGTATTTAAAAGGACNACCTTAAGACGGATTTTGGTTGGAATTTTCACTAACAACCATACATTTTAGAAACCATCTAATAATCAATTATTAAACTTTTAATAAAATTATAATTTTAAAAATGTACTTTTGAAAATTTCAGAAATAACATAAAGACTTAGATTGATTTCAGTTCTATCCAGACAATCATAATAATTTGAAATATAGAAATTTTAACCTTTGAAATAAGAATGGAACTGAAGACAAAACTTAAAGTGCAGTTTACTATTTTAATCGATATTTGTAGTAAAAAGTGAGTACTATCTCACGTGCTTCATTCATAGTAAATCAACCAATCAAGGGCCGTGGTTTCACGCATCGTCAACATTAATCACCGCCCATCAGCTTAACAAGGCCAGTGAAGTACGTGTGTTATTCATCGAACTGTTGATTAGTTCTCAGTGATCGTCGGATTGAAAATTTTTCGGCATTTTTGTAAATCCTTCTAATCGGCTTTCGGGTCAGCACCGAAGTACTGATTACTGGGCTGGTGAATACTTTCGGTGACTTACAGTCCACCAGCAGTGGCATCGACCCAGTGGTAACAAATAACTTAATACCGAAGTTACTGTGAATTTATTTTCTGCATATGCGCATTTCGACAACTTATGTCTGTTCAGTGCAGATAAAATCTAAACGTTTGGAAGACCATCAACCCAAAGATGTTTAAAAACTGATAGAGAACAAAAACCCAATATGTTCAAAATGTAAAGCCAAAAATCAGCTAAGGACAGAGCTTTGCATGAGGAAGATACTCCTTAGTTTTCAACAAAATTTACAAAAATTTAGATATTGTAAGGTTCCAAAAATAATCGGCTTTCGGGTCAGCACCGAAGTACTGACTACTGGGCTGGTGAATACCCTCGAGAACTTACATTCCACCAGCAGTGGCATCGAACCTGTGGTAACAAATGACTTAAAACCGAAGTTACTGTTAATTTATTTTCTGCTTATGCGCATTTCGACAACTTATGTCTGTTCAGTGCAGATAAAATCTAAACGTTTGGAAGACCATCAACCCAAAGATGTTTAAAAACTGACAGAGAACAAAAACCCAATATGATCTAAATGTAAAGCCAAAAATCAGCTAAGGACAGAGCTTTGCATGAGGGAGATACTCCTTAGTTTTCAACAAAATTTACAAAAATTTAGATATTGTAAGGATCCAAAAAATGTGTCCATTATCAAAATACTGACATAATGTCATTATCATTTTAAAAGCATTTATGCAGAAATTCTATTTCCTCGAGTTGGTGTACTGAGTTTGAGTATTTCTTTTATCCAGTACAAACCAGTTTCAACTAACTAAATCGTGAAGATATCTCCTTATGTTAATGTGGTTCTCATTCTGTTTTATCCGAAAACTGATAGTGCTTTCCTTTTTGTAATACTTTAATTAAGCGACTTTCTTGCCGAAAATTATTCATTAACATATTTCACACTGTATTAAAATACCTTTATCTATGAATTTCGATGTCGACTTTTGGTCATTTTTGGTTCTCTGATAATAAACTTCTAATTCTAAGTTTCAAAATTTGATTTAACAATCAATATATGATTTCAATTAGCATGAAATGATAAGGACTAAATGAACATGAGACTAAATCTAAGTTCATGTGAAACAACGAAATGAAACAACGGTTTTATTATATTATTAATCTTGAAGTCACCATGTGACCTATATCAATGAGCTTTGTTCATACCTCTTAATACGTTCAAGATGTAGAACAACGCCTCAGTCAGGTCTAGTGTCATTGCAGGAACCTCAACAAAAATAAATTTTAGAACAACCACTGTTAAGATCCTATTGATCAATCAATCATTAAAGACACGCCAAAGGATTATGCAATGGCGTGCAACTTGAGTACTTAGATTTCAATTATTGAAGGACTTACAGCTTTTTTTTGTCTTTGTGACTACATAAATATTTGCGGTCTACCAAAATGTGTAGTTTTTTTAAAGCCTCAATTTGATGAAATCAAAACAGTTTTGTCTTCCTTTGGTATCAGTCTGAGTGAAGAGAACAACAACCTGCCTTGTACAAATGTATCTACTGGGTACCCAAATTACATAAATGCCCTTATAAACAGAGATACATTGCTGTGTCTGCCAAATGCACAACAAAACCCCTTTCTAAGCTCCTCACTTCATTACTTACTGCAGTCAAAGATAGCCTCAAGATATATAGTGATAAAGTATACTCAACAAGTGGAGTGAATCAGATGTGGATTCTCAAAAACTCAAAAGACTTATAAGAATATCTATCTTCAACTGAACTCAACCACTGCAACAGTGTCAAAACATTTGATTTTTTTATCCTCTATACTACTCTTCCACACGATAAGCTAAAGTCAGTACTCCGGGATTTAATACATCAGTCTTTCTGTACTAAAAAGGGTGAAAGAAGATATTCATATTTAGTGATAGGTAAAGATGGGGCATATTTTGTTTAACATCAAACTGATTCACACAAAAAGTATACAGAGGAGGATGTCATAGCAATGCTAGAATTCTTGATTGATAATATATTTGTGGAGGACAAGTTTTCCAGCAGACAATAGGGATACCTATGGGGACTAATTGTGCGTCACTTTTAGCAGATTTGTTTCTTTATTCGTATGAAGCCAGGTTCATACAAGGGCTAGTTCAGTCCACTGATACACCATCATCAGCATCATACCTTGACCTATACCTGTACATTGACAACTCCGGACGTCTGAAAACAAAACTTTACGACAAGCGTAATTATTTCGATTTTCGAATAGTGAACTTCCCGTTTTTGAGCAGTAATATTCCCACTTCTCCGGCATATGGTGTGTACATTTCACAACTCATTCGCTATTGCCGTGCCTGTAGTTTGTACAGCGCTTTTGACAACAGAGCGAAATTACCGTCTCAAAAACTTATACATCAAGGGTATGTTCAGTCATTGTTGCAATTGTCACAGCAGAAGTTTTACGGTCGTCACCACGATTTGACAGACCATTACAATGTTTCTGTTTCACAAATGAGAAGATATTTTTGGGTAGATCCAGAGTTTTTTACCGGACTGACTAACATCGACTGTGACAAAACCGGACTTTTCACAGGCAGTGTGACGGGTGCCGCGCGTGGAGCAGATCATGCTTACCCTTCCGGAGCACCTGATGATACCTAGGGGTTCATACTGCTTGTGTTTTAGTTTTGTGGCGTTCTTGTTCATTTTTGTTTATTTGTTTTGTCTTTGTCATACTGTCTCAATTCGTGTTGCTGTGAATTGCCGTGATGTTGGATTCATGATTTTAGAATATCCCCTTTTCTTTTCTTGCTTCGGTATTCGTTTGCCGATGTATTTGATATTATGATTTGCATTTTAGTGCTTTTCTTTATATTTATATGTCACAACTTTTTCCTCAGTCTGAAATGAAAATGTTATTTTTGGCTTTCAACGGCTCTACCATACAGTTCTGCATGCCATTGTGTCAAAATTATCTCCCTTCTCAACATGCAAAGCAGGATGGCATTTACTTTATCAGACGTATTTCAAAACAAAGCAGTCTGTAAATTGTGCATCGTAACGGTTTTAAAATCATCTTATTAGGGTTTATAAAAATCATTATAAATCTCATAAGAACGATGCATTTAGCCCAACGATGAGTGTCCGAAATAAAAGTTAACAATGGGCTGTTATTGAATTTTTGAAGTTGATGCTAAATATGTTCACAGCCATCAAACAATAATAAATGTTTTGAAGAATAAAATGTTAAAAAGTGAAAATTACGGGGAGCGATTCCTGTAAAAAAAACCTAAAGCCAAAGGTGTCTTCTTAAAATATGAAATAACTGATTTCGGAGATATATAGTTCCCTTCATCCAAATTGATATACCGTTGCCAAGGTATAAAAGGGGGTAGCATGTATAATTGTTTTGATTGGTAATGTTTAAAATTTTGCAAGGCATTCAGAGGGATCAATGTATCTCAGTATAGTTAAATATTACAAGTTAATTGAACTTTTCAGGATTTCGGTATCTATGGTGAATAAAAGGATATGGAGTAAATCCACATGAGACAAAGTCTCTTCAAATATATGGTTAAAAACAAGCACAGGAACAACGCTTTTATTGTTGTTCTTCATATTGAAGTCACCATAAAGTCTTTAACAATGAGCTTTGCTCATACCCCATATTAAGTTCAAGACGGCCCCTAGCACCTGTTTGAGCGGAATTCTTTGCTAATTGTCGAACAACGCTCCATCCTTGTTTTTTCACGTCATGGGTGCGGGATTGTCAATTAACATGATAAACATAAATTAAACTGACCAAGCGCTCTTTACAATCACTGTCATCCGTTGCCGGACAAAAGCACCTGTGTCTTAAGCTAGTGGACGATTACAACACACAGACAAACACAGGGCACTCATTAAGTCGATTGGAAGAAACAAAAAAAAATTATAATAATAACAATAAAATAAGTGAGATGTGGGCACTTTAAACAGGTGGTCAGAATGACATTTCGAAATTACAAAAAAATAAATGCCAAAATTTGAAAGTATAAAAGTATATCCATAAATTCTCTCATGAACAAGTACACCTAAACTGCAATAAATATAGAGCATACATCCTTCGGTATCTATATATCTATTCGGTACAGTAGTTGAGAATTAACTGTTCCATTGAAAACATTTAACAAAATTAGACCATTCACATTGTATTTCATTACGACTTTTATGAGGTAAATATCCTGGATCGGAGCTAACATAAATAGTCTTTGTTTAAAGATCCAAAGCTAATATATTATTCTATTTTGCATAGTGGTTAAAAGACCTTTGAAAGAGTTTCAATATGGTCCAATTGGTGCTTGCTTTTCTAAGGAGACGATCCAAAATATATTGTGGCCAAAGTTGGTTGCAATCGGTTCAGCAGTTCAGGGAAGATTTTCTTTGAATATGTGTTTCCAGCATTACCGAAAGTTTAACTTTAGTAATTGCTCTCTTATATAAAGCCCCGACCCGAAAAAAAAATTCAAGGGGACAAACCAAAGGTCATTTTGGCCAAGTTTGACTCCAATTGGCCAGGAAGTTTCATTCAATGTTTCAAATAGGTCCAATGTCAAACTATGTTCTCTGCCGACGGACTTCTTGGATGTAGCACTGACTTGAAAAACACCGTTTTGCCAGGGGACTATCCAAATCTGGTTCCAATTGACTCAGCAGTGTCAGAGGATTAGAATTCGTTTTCTTATCTCCGGATGGCGGCCATCCTGATTATAATGTGGACCTGAAAACACCTCATTACAGGAACTACCTAAGACTATTGTCACAATGTTTGGGCCAATTGATTCAACAGTTACAGAGAAGATCTTTGAATATTTTTTCCATTTTGTGTTTATTTTTTAAAACCTCTCCCCTCAGCCAATTTGAATATAGCGCTGACCTGAAAACATACTATTTTGCAGGAGACCACCTTAGGCTATTGTTGCTGAGTTTAGTTTCAAACAGAAAAGACTGTACCACTGATATTTCCAATTTCTACTGAAATAAATTATGATTTATTTTTAAATCAAAACCTTCACGATGTTTTTTGTTTGATTTTCCGCGTAAGCGAGACAGTATTTTACCATAAGACTCGACCAATGATTCTAATGAAATCTAGCTCGAAATTAAGGGATCGATCTTTCAAAATTAGCTTTTGCTGATTTTTGTTTGGATTCAAGAACCAATGTTGAGTATTACGTATAATACCTATTTGATTATAACGAAGTTAGATATCGAAAGAGGGTGTTTGGGTGTCCAAATATGATCCATCTCTAGATGTAACTACTGGCTTTTATACCAAGTCGGACCGTCCAAAGTGTTTATCGTTGTTTACATGTGACTTTTGTCTTTCTTTTGTGTTTTTGTTTAATAGTTCTCTGATGTCTTGTATCTCTTAAAATTTTCATTCGTTGTATTTTCATGTGTCGTTTTTTTTGTTGTTGAAAACACCAGTAACATCCCATGAAAAAATAATGAATAAAAAAATAATAGAAGATAACACATATTCACACACTATTTAAGGTTAAAGTTAAGACAAGGAATCGATATTCGATCACATTTGTTATATAAGGTTATTAAAAAATCAAAACTGCAATATGTTTGCGTCTATATTAATGAGTGATTAAGTAGGCTGTATTACATAGTACGATAAAATAAGTAAAAAATGTAGAGACACGGCAATGAACATATAAACAAGCCATCAACAATCAAAACATTTTAAGCAAAAGCAGTTTCAGGGAGTGGAAACAGGTTCTCCGTTTGATTCAAGACGTACAGTTCCGTAAAAGGAACTACAGTTACACTACCAGTATATAAAAGATCATTGGTTTGAAATAATACCTTCTAGCGTATTAAACATTTATTTAGTCTAAAATATATATTTCTTAAGTTTTCAAATTTGAAGTTAAAGTTCCAATCATTTTTCTCGTTGAACGAAGATAACCTCATATTCTGGCGGTTCCATTACAATTCCTGGCTTAAACTTATCCAAATTAATCTCTTGGAGATTTTCAGAGCCCTTTATCGTTACTGTCTGCATTAAAGTCGCCATGAACAGAAACATCCTTGACTTTGCAAATACTTCACCAACACAAGATCTCTTTCCACTACCAAATGCTTGAACACTAAAATAAATATTAATGCTAATATGCCATTGGCATCATTATCCCCCCGCTTAGCGAAAGCGGGGGATTATGTAATGCAGTCCGTCCGTATGTACGTATGTACGTACGTACGTGCGTTTGTAATGCCCCCCCGATAGCTCTGGAACTACAAGAGATACAAATTTGAAACTTTGCACCATACTAGAATATGATCAGAAGTAGCGCACTGTGGCTTCGGAATTTGAATTTAGGTCAAACGCACTAGGGGCAAATTATGGGCGAAAACGAATTTTTGCGATATCCAATAATTGAAGAAATTTCTAAGGCCATTTGGGCTAGAAAGTTGAAACTTCGGAATCGACTCACATATTATGTAGCAACTTCACAGATGGTGTCGGAACTTTGGTTTGACCCCTCAGGGTATGGCCTCTAGGGGGTCCAAAAAAATCGATTCCACAGGAACTCCTCTTACACCTTAAATCGCAGAATCCTTGTAATAAGGTTATAAGTAACACTATAAAAGTTGTCTGTGCCGAAGGTTTCGGAATTTTGAAATTTGCCCTCAGGGTGGAAAAATGAGCGAAATTGTATTTCGAGGTATCCAGTAGAAAGCGAAATCTTCTGAAGTATTCATGTTTGGAAGCTGAAACCTTGTATGCAAGTCCCATTATATGCATCTCATTTACTGATGATAGCGGACTTTTGGTATGACCCCTGGGGGCATGCCCTTAAGGGGCGAAAAAATGTTAAACGATCAGTACTCATCAGAACGACTGGAATTCTATGCATAATTTTGATTTTGTGGTTTATATTTTCATGAGGAATTATTGGAATTACTCTTTGAATCCGCTCTAAGCTTTTAGAATTTGGACCCCGGTGCAAAATTTTGTAAATGTCCTGAATGTCAAAGACTAATAATTTTTGAAATTCCAACATGAAGTTTTATAATTAAGCAACTTTTTAATGTCATCAGCAAGTATGAACACTAGGATCATTTCAAATATATAATTCTAATTTTGGTAAATTTCCTGAAACTCTCAAAGACCAATTACTTTTTGGAATTCTACCTAGCAACCATATCTTTTTCTATTATTTAGAGTTATAATGATGAATTTCAACTGTCAGATTGCATGAATCTTTGATTCTTATTTTGGTAAATTTCCTGAAACTCTCAAAGACACATTATTTTTTTGAATTTTACATAGCAACAATATGTTTTTTGATGCCTTTTAGATTTAATGATCATCTTCAATGGTCAGGTTGCAAAAAACTTTGATTCTTATTTTGGTAAAATTCCTGAAACTCTCAAAGACCTATTATTTTTTGGAATTCTACCTAGCAACCATATCTTTTTCAATTATTTAGAGTTAAAATGAAGAGTTTCAACTGTCAGGTTGCAAGAATCTTTGATTCTAATTTTGGTAAATTTCCTGAAACTCTCAAAGACCCATTATTTTTTGGAATTTAACCTAGCAACCATATGTTTTTTATGCCTTTTTGGATTTAATGATCACTTTCAATGGTATAAGGTTGCAAAAACTTAGGTTCTAATTTTGGTAAAGTTCCTGAAACTCTCAAAGACCCATTATTTTTTTGGATTCTACCTAGCAACCATATCTTTTTCAATTATTCAGAGTTATAATGATGAATTTCAACTGTCAGGTTGCAATAATCTTTAATTCTAATTTTGGTAAATTTCCTGAAACTCTCAAAGACCAATTACTTTTTGGAATTTTACCTAGCAACCATATCTTTTTTGATGCCTTATGGTTTCAATGATGATTTTCAATAGTCAGATTACAAAAATCTTTGATTCTTATTTTGGTGAATTCCTGAAACTCTCAAAGACCTACTATTCGTTTGGAATTCTACCTAGCAAGCATATCTTTTTCAATTCCTTACAGTAGTGAAGATCATTTTCAATAAACAGAGTGCAAAAAACGTATTCTAATTTTGGTAAATTTTCTGAGACTCTCAAAGACCAATTTCTTTTTGGAATTCTACCTAGCACCCATATCCTTTTTCAATTATTTAGAGTTAAAATAATGAATTTCAACAGTCAGGTTGCAAAAATCTTTGATTCTTATTTTGATAATTTCCTGAAATTCTCAGAAACCTGTACTTTTTGAAATTCTACCTAGCAACCATATCTTTATTGTGTTTTACAGTTACAATGATTAATTTAGTTTCAAAAACACTTGTCTTTTTTACAGGGGGAGGGGGTCCAAAAAGGGGAGCGGGGGATCGCAATCTTTGATTGGCTGTGCTTCATTGATTTATAAAAATCTTTATCACGAATGTTGCCTTTCTGGAACAAACTGAATACCGAGGTTATTTTAATTTTATAGATAGCCATTACGTCATCTTATTTCTCTGTAGTGCAGAATAAATAAAAGTGACAACAAAAAGTCCGAATCGATCAAAGGAATGCAATATATCAGACACTTTTGGTTATTTATTCTCTATCAGTTTTAACATGTTTTCCAATAAATTGATTTCCAAATGTTTTGGTTTAATATGCACTGATGAGACATAAGTTGTCGAAATGCGCATATGCAGAAAAATAAATTAACAGTAACCTCGGTATTTTCTTATTTATTACCACTGGACTGATGCCTGTGCTGGTGGACTGTTAGTGCCCGAGGGTATTCACTATTCCAGTAGTAGTCAGTGCTTCGGAGCTGATACGAAAACCGATTGTATTGAAACTGGCAATATCTAAATTTTACAAAATTTTGTTCACAACTAAGGAGTATTTTCCTCATGCATAGCTCTGTCCTTAGCTGAATTTTGGCTTTTCTATTTAGACACTTTTGGTTATTTATTCTCTATCAGTTTTAACATGTTTTTCGATAAATGGACTTCCGAATATTAGGGTTAATCTGCACTGATGCGTCGACAATTTTGCCGGTGGTTTCCATCTAATTTTTCTGTTTGTCTCATAGACTTCGGCTCTTGACCAATCTGTTTTGTTATTACCCCAATGTCAACATATACTGTGTGGTATTAAATTTATGAACCTGGAATGTCGATACATTTAATTTAGTCTTTCCTGTAATCCATAATTTTGTTAATGAGTCTAGCCTAGTATGATAGGGCTTGTATTCTTGATCATATTCTAGTTAAAGAAACAATACGTTTTATTGCTACTTATGTCATTCTATTAATATGTATCTGCATTGTACCTTTTCCTAACATGAGCGGTTGCAGGAAGGAGATTACCAGATGTATCCAGAAATCTCTCTGGCCGAAATTCAAATGGCCTCTCCCAATCTTTGCTATTATGATGTGCTGTCCACAAATTCGGAATTATCTACAATGAAGTTTAAATCTTCTGTTCAGAATTTAAACATGATTTAAGGTAGAAAAACAGTGTTACGATGCGCAATGCAATCCCACATTTGAAAAATGTGCAGTCGAATACTGATTTGGTTCGTCTTTTTGCCGGATCAGTCATTTGACAGATTTCCTTTGTGACGTCAAAAATGCTTGACTAATGTAAAATGTCATATTTCGTCCTTATTTTCCGTAATTAACTCTGTTTCCGTAAATATTGTTTATTTCAGCAATTTTGTAAAATATCTCCAACAGTATGATGACATAAACATTTTTGCCTGTTCCAGTGGTTTGGATAATAAACGATACATCAACAAAGGTATGACAAATTCTCACGGATAAAAGGTTTATTTCTGTTTATTTAAGATTGCCTTTCTATATTTTTCCGTGCATTTTATGTGAATGAAGGTAAAAAAATGGCCAAAAATGCAAAAACTTTAACTTTGATTCTAAAAAAGGGCATGATGACCCATACTTCAAAAGGTCTATAATCATACAAGTTACTGTAAAAGGCTGCAGATTACTTTCTAAACAAAAAGTGTGTTGATTCAATTTTTACAAATACTTGATTTATATGTGTTTTCAAAATTTCTTCAAAGCATATTAATGTTTACTTACTATAGTACCTTTGTCGACATGGTAACCATTTATTTCACATGCGTCAGATGTATAATGAAGCAATGACATGGGTACATGAGATATATATCGTAGAACCTCAAGTATAACTGAATCTATAAGTGGACAATTTTCTCTGTCTTTTAGACTTGGCTCTCTGTCATGTCCGATAACCCTATCGACTTCTTCCTGTATTGACTTTTGTAGTTCTGGTCGTGTCGCTAGGATGTGTATTGTAGATAGTAATGTTCCCCGCGTTGTCAAAAACGCTGTAAAGGAAAAAAAAAACAGAATTCTAATGCAACATTTATATAAAGAAGGTTTTGATTGGTCAAAACTGACCGTCAATTCCACCATCTACACACCTGTGACAAAGTCGGTTCCCTGTTTAGTCTGGTTCCTAATATTGTGACAAATTCACGANTCGACTTCTTCCTGTATTGACTTTTGTAGTTCTGGTCGTGTCGCTAGGATGTGTATTGTAGATAGTAATGTTCCCCGCGTTGTCAAAAACGCTGTAAAGGAAAAAAAAAACAGAATTATATTCATGAATACTTTTAGGGGGGTGGTAAAGGGGGGTCCTCAACACGAAAGAACGGTGCTTAAAAATTGCCGAAAACGAATCACGAGTGATGAAAATGGCCAATAACGAAACACGGAAAATTGATGATCGTAGTTCCCCGAAAACTTGATCCTATCTAAAGTTTTTTTTTACCTTAAAGCTCTTAAAATCAATGGAAACCTGTGAAATCTTGTTCTGTTATACTTTCCGGTACTGCTACAATTCTAATTGTAACAAGTCCCGATTTTTTACATGAAAATGAACACGCACGAAGAATAAAATATCCAAAACGAATCACGAGATCAAAATATGGACAAAAAACGAGGCACGTTGAATAATGCCGACACGAAAACACGAGGAATAAAAACACAAAACACGAAAACACGAATTTATAAAACGCCAAAAACGTTGCACGAAAATAACCCTTTACCACCCTCTTTTAGAATATATCTAATTCAATACAAAAATAAAAATTAACAGAAATGTGTTCACCCGCAAACACACCGGGAAAATTAAAGTCATAGACAAAGGGAGACAAAACTACTAGTTCTTCTGTCTTCAAAAGCTGCACTTTTCTGCAATGAAACGTTAGCAATAACATAGCCGTAGAACAATGGGATCAGCTGTTGAGCAGTTTTTCCAGAAAATGGCAATATGTAGTCAGCATTTAGTTGCAGAACAAACATAGGTCTTTGTCCGGGCCCCGTGTTTCGGCCTTACCAAAAGGATATTCGTGTAAATGCCAACCGTTTAAAAAGATAGAGTTTTCGTGGCTTAGGAATAAAGGAAAACATTGCATTGGATGACATGGCATGCAAACGTTGCCTTTTTATGTAAAAAAGCACATTTATTTTGGCCGGTCTCAAATACTAACAGTGAAAAAATGTTCATGAAAAAATAAACTCACTTAATAATGATCGAAACTCTTCATACGTGTTTATGCTGAAGGGCTCATTTGATAATGACAGAGATAAATTTTACATAAAACACCAACTATCCCATATTCCATACATGTTACACTGAGATTTAGCTTATTATATGGGTTTCATGTGCTTGATGATCTAAAAGATTATTTTGCTTGACTTTTATATATATTTAAAAAGTGTATATCCACTTCCATATATGTTTGAGCATAATTACCATTCAAAGTTAATAGGATTGGAACACAGTTTTGACAATTGTTTTGTTTCTTTCAATCTTTGGTAAATATCATAAATTTTGTTTGCTAGTCCTATTGAAGCAAATTCTTTTTCTAAAACCCCAGAATACTATATATATATATATATATTGGTTTTAACGAATAATGATTTAGCCATATTCCGAATATCAAATGGTCGTCTTCTCTGTTTGTTATTTCTATGTGGTCATACGTACTGGTATAAGTTGTTGCATTACGATGCTGCTATTCTTCTGAGTTACATGTTTTTGTCGAATCGCGCATCTGCAGAGTATAAGTTAACAATAACTTTGGTATTTTGTTATTTAATTACATGTATTTGTCGGAGATCATAAATCAGAGTTAACATTACTAGATTTGTTCATTACCTGCAGCCACAACGTCTACCAACATAGACCGAACATTCGCTTCTGTTATATGTATTTCTTCTGCCTCCGTTTTCTTCATCTCCTCCATAAAACCATGATACACACCCTTATAGTCAGGATTTTTTTTCTGTTAACATAAAAAATATAATTATCTTAGATTTTCCTTAATTGCAGTTAAGATAGAATAACGTGTTCAAGGATTTGACATTACAAGTTTTGATGTTATCCTGGATTCAGTCATTCACAGTGTTTTGCATGCAGAAACGATTACCTTTTGAAGCCCTGTTTACACAACTCCCAGTTTTTAGTGAGTTTATAAGATTAATTTTTAAATTCGGAATGTTATGTTTCTTCTATTCGTTTTTGTCATGTTTTTTATTTTTGTAATTTACGTCGTTTCTTACTTTGGTATTCCAGAGTTTATTTTTCAGGCGAAGTTATATTTAAATATAGTAAAGTTTCGTTTTTTGCTTCTGAAATCACAAAGTAAAACTGAATTTATTGTTGGAAACAACAGCAGTAGAATACCAAAGGAACAAAGGAGGGAAATCCACAAAAATCGAAGTCCAAAGACATGGCAAAAACGAGAACACAGAAAACAATGGCGCCAGACACAAAACAATGACGTTAGACAGACACAAAGCACAGAAATAGAAATCACAACATTCAAAACAAAGGCACTCACAGTGTGAACTCCAGTGAAACTGATAGTGACATCAGGTGCTCCGGAAGGGTAAGCATGTCCTGCTCTTTTAACAGCACCCGTCACACTGTTAGCGAGTCGATCCAGGAAAATGTCAAAGTCGGTAGTCAAATCCGGGAAGACGTGAATCTAGCTGAAAATGTCCACTTTCATTTGAGATGCTGACACGTCACATCTTTCAATGATGTTATGGTGACGGCCATAGAATTTCTTGAGGGATGAAATTAACATAGGTTGAACAAATCTCTGACTAAGCAGCTTTTGGGACAGTGTTTTGCTCTGTTCAAAAAATCACTGTACAAACTACACGCTCGACAGTAACGAATCAACTGTGAAATGTACACTCCATAGGTTGGAGAGGTAGGTATATTGCTGCTAAGAAAGGGAAAGTTCACTATTGGGAAATTAAAATCATCACGCCTGTCATATAGCTTAGATTCCAAACGTCCATCTTCGTCAATATACAAGAAAAGATCTAGGTACGAAGCTGAAGTAGGTGTTTCAGTTGTTTCTTTAATCTCAAGCTCATTGGGATAGATCTGATGTAAATACTCCTTAAATTTAGGATTATTAAGAGAAAGTTCATCGTCTATGTAGCGGAAGCTGAAATTAAAGGACTTGGCTAAATGGTTTTGTTTTCTTTGAACAAGCCCTTGTAAAACTTGGCCTCGTACGAGTAAAGGAAAAGGTCAGCTAAAAGTGGCGCACAGTTGGTTTCCATGGGAATCCCTATTGTCTGTTGGAAAATACGACCTCCGATTACGACAAAAATATCGTCGATCAAAAATTCTAACATTTTGATTACGTCAGTCTCAGTGTACTTCTTGTATGAATCAGTGTGGTTTTTAACAAAATATGTCTGGTCTTTCCCTATAACTAAATAGGTGTTGGAGAGACATTTGCAAAAAAGAGATCCCTTAAATTCGTCTATAAAGTATTGAATTTTCTTTTTTTGGACCAATGAATGATGAACGAATTAATTGGATAAATTAAATATTAAATTTTGACGTGAACCAAAACTCAAACAATAAATATCAACAATATAATCAGCGTTGCAAAAAAATAGCATTGATCGTAAATATATAAATATTATATACATAGTGTGATGGTACAACTACTTGTATCAGGAAGAGTCGGTGGAATGTGCCGTATCACTACAAGTCGCGCTTGCGCGACGAGTAGTGATACAAATCATTCAACTGACGAGACCTGATACAAGAAGTCTTTGTTAATGATATGTTTATGTAAGATTTTGAAAATAACGTTGCCAAAAAATGGTTTTATTCATCTGGCGTTACATTATTTATGAATTTTGTTGAGGAACTACATGATGTTGACGCCACGACGTCATGGATACACATGCGACGTCGCGCCATTCTTTTATCACCACAGTGTGGTGATACAACAATCTGTATCGTACAAGTTGCTTTCTATAGTATTTTTACCGATGAAAGACACTACTAATGTTAGATAATATATATTCTCTTATGATGCATGCTCATTGTCTATTCCTTGCACGAATAGTTATTTGTTGTACACAACGAGACGTTAAAGCTGGAGTTAGATATAAACTTGTTGCATCGCTGATCATTGGTCGAGCGCTAAGAATAACACACCATGCGTGATGCCCTACGTTTCTATGGGACCACTGTAAGATCTCGTTGGCCATGAATAACGTTACCTAGCAACGGTGTTGTTTTTGAAACACAACAGCAGCTCGGCACTGAACATTCAATGCATTTGTTCTTGAAAATCATAAGAGAAATAATTTTAACAATTCAGAAGAATTGTATATCGCTTGATATCAACTCTCGTTATTTAATGTCAAAGTCTCGTTTATTATATATTAAAATTACATAACTCTAGTTGATTTCCATCGATATACAATTCTTTCTCGTTATGAAAACTATAAAATCGCACGCCGCTGTTTAAAACATGTTTGGTGTATTTAAGATATTTTAAATTGTGCATAAATACAGTATAGAATAACTATATGTAGACAAATAGAAAAAAGAAGGGAAACGGGGAATGTGTCAAAGAGACAACGACCCAAAGGGGAGTAATAACAACTTAAAGCCACCAGGCATGGGGCCAATTACATTGCAATGTAATGCATTATATTATAATTACCTTAAAAAAAATAGCATTATATTACAATTACAATTACTTCAATTTTTGAAAGTAATGCATTATATTACAATTACTTTACAAAAGTAATGCATTGAATTACACATTACATTTTTCATATTTTATCAAGAAAAGAAACGGTTTATCATGCATTTGCAATATATTGACAGTAAATAGTGTGAACATGTTTATGCAGCAGGAAAAAGACCAAATTCAATCAGCTTTTTAAAACTGATAGTATTGTTTCTCTTGAAAATGATGCAAATTCGATATAAAATTACAAGAGAAAAGATCCATCATCCTAGCTGAAATTTCTGTCCTCGTGTATTTCGTTGCATTTATATGTAATTCATATATTCTCTCTTTTACTATGTATATGTATTTATATTTTTCGTCTTTTTTTTCATAATTTTTCTGGGACAGTTTGGAATTTACAATTAAAAATTAGGCCTTAAGGGTTGGAGATATATATGTGGACATATGTCACCTTCACTATGTTAAGTTTGTGTGATGTTTTCAAAAATTAAAGAATGAAGTTGTAGTTTTTCAGAAAAAATTTCAGTTCAGTTCCCTTTACATATATTTTCATGGTTGGTTTCTTATAACTGACACTTTAATTAACACCAATTTAAGCCATAAATCCACTTGTCAAAAGAAAAGAGTTAATTGAAATGTAAACTAAATAAGAGTTTTACATATGACTATCATTGATCTATGAATTAATTATACTTTGATCACTAGAAGCTTGTGTTTGTATTGTAAAATAAAGATTGCAAATTTTCAAAACTAGAATAGTTTTTCATCATAAAATTTCTGAATGAAAACAAAATATTTTTTGTATACTTTGTTAAGATAACTTGCAAAGCTGGCTGATATAAGAGAGAAAACAATGCCCAAAATTTACATAGAGTTCTAGTTTCAAAGTGGAAAACAATACTGCTATGTAATGCCATGTAATGCTTGAATTACAGACATTTTTTAAATGTAATGCATTATATTACAATTGCATGTAATGCTAAAAATGGAGCATTACAAATTACATGCATTACTTTGTAATAATGTAATGCATTACAGGGCATTACAAGTACACATTAGCATTACCCCATGCCTGAAAGCCACCATAAGATCTTCAATGAACGGTGAGGAAACCCCACACCCAACGGCGGGTCGGAGTCGGCACCTTAATAAAGAGTAATCAAGTTCAGCGAAATAAACATCATCCTAGACTCCCATCATAGACATAAAGTAAACTAACTAGAAAACAGACAAGACACACAAAGACTCAATAAATATACTGACTTAGGACAGGCGCAAACCTGCTACGGCGGGGTTAAAATAGTTCTATTGGTCCCAAACCCTCCCGATAAATCAAAAAACAATTAACAACAGTAAAATTCAGTTGGCAACAGGACTGAGTCAGTTGTGAAA
>MJUU01054613.1:94624-123920 GCA_002080025.1 Modiolus philippinarum | reverse complement strand
AGAAGTAGTATTTTTAAAGGGTTAGAATTTTGATAAAACAGATAATTTTTATAAATCGCTAGGTAAATTTTCGTGCCAGACAAGTCTGGCTATTGGACTGGTGAATACCCTCGGGGACCTCTGGTCTACCAGCAGTGGCATCGGTCCAATGGTTTCAAAATACAAAAATACCAAAGTTGCAAAATGGAACAGTAAATTTAGTTATGCTGTACACGTGTTTCAAGGAGTAACCTTTCATCAGCAGCATTAAAAGCAAATGATATTGAAAGCCATAATCGAAAAATTGTAAACAAAGAAGTACTCATTCCCAAATATACCGAAATAGAAAGCCAAATCCAGTACTAAGGACATCCACCGAGTGCCATACACGGAAAGAAGAAGTAGTATTTTTAAGGGGTTAGAATTTTGGTAAAACAGTTAATTTATATAAATCACTAGGTAAATATTCCTGCTAGACAAGTCTGGCTATTGGACTGGTGAATGCCATCGGGCACCTCTGGTCCACCAGTAGTGGCATCGGTCCAATGGTTTCAAAATACAAAAATACCAAAGTTGCAAAAACGAACAGTAAATTTAGTTATGCTGTACACGTGTTTCAAGGAGTAACCTCTCATCAGCAGCATTAAAATCAAATGATGAAACCTTGTGCCAAAAATATACATATAAGAAGACAACAGTAAAAAACCGATTTTATTAAAACTTGCAATATCTAAATTTTACAAAATTTTGTTTAAAACTAAGGAGTATCTCCCTCATGCATAGCTCTCTCCTTAGCTGAATTTAGGCTTTTCTGTTTAGACCCTTTCGGTTATTTGTTCTCTTTTCAGATTTTACAGGTTTTTCGGTTAATGGACTTCCAAATGTTTTGGTTTATTCTGCACAGTACCTTCGGTATTTACTTATCTGCACTGATGAGACATAAGTTGTCGAAATGCGCATATGCAGAAAATAAATTAACAGTAACTTCGGTATTTTGTTATTTATTACCACTGGGCTGATGCCTCTGCTGGTGGACTGTTAGTCCCCGAGGATATTCACCAACTCAGTAGACAGTACTTCGCTGCTGACCCGAAAACCGATTTTATTAAGACTTACAATATCTAAATTTTACAAAATTTTGTTTAAAATTAAGAAGTATCTCCCTCATGCATAGCTCTGTCCTTAGCTGAGTTTTGGCTTTTCTGTTTAGACCCTTTTGGTTATTTGTTCTCTTATCAGATTTTACCCGTTTTTCGGTTAATGCACTTCCAAATGTTTTGGTTTAATCTGCACTGATGAGACATAAGTTGTCGAAATGCGCATATGCAGAAAATAAATTAACAGTAACTTCCGTATTTTGTTATTTATTACCTCTGGGCCGATGCCTCTGCTGGTGGACTGTTAGTCCCCGAGGGTATTCACCAACTCAGTAGTCAGTACTTCGGTGCTGACCCGACAACCGATTTTATTAAAACTTACAATATCTAAATTTTACAAAATTTTGTTTAAAACTAAGGAGTATCTCCCTCATGCATAGCTCTGTCTTTAGCTGAATTTTGGCCTCTCTGTTTAGACCCTTTTGGTTATTTGTTCTCTTATCAGATTTTACCCGTTTTTCGGTTAATGCACTTCCAAATGTTTTGGTTTAATCTGCACTGATGAGACATAAGTTGTCGAAATGCGCATATGCAGAAAATAAATTAACAGTAACTTCGGTATTTTGTAATTTATTACCACTGGGTCGATGCCTCTGCTGGTGGACTGTTAGTCCCCGAGGGTATTCACCAACTTAGTAGTCAGTACTTCGCTGCTGACCCGAAAACCGATTTTATTAAAACTTACAATATCTAAATTTTACAAAATTTTGTTTAAAACTAAGGGGTTTCTCCCTCATGCATAGCTCTGTCCTTAGCTGAATTTTGGCTTTTCTGTATAAACCCTTTTGGTTATTTGTTCTCTTATCAGATTTTACACGTTTTTCGGTCAATGGACTTCCAAATGTTTTGGTTTAATCTGCACTGATGAGACATCAGTTGTCGAAATGCGCATATGCAGAAAATAAATTAACAGTAACTTCGGTATTTTGTTATCAATCAATGACTTCAATGTGGAGAACTTTTCTCTTTTGTTGGGATTTACCATGTGTTTGTATTGTGCATTTCATTCATATTTTATATCATGATTTTCCCTTTTCTACCTCTATATTTCAGTATTCGTCTTTCAATGTGTTTGTTTCGCCAAAGTGATATCATATCAAAGAACATTGGTATTATTGATTAAATAAATAAATAAATTAGAGAATGACAAGTATTAATTATGCCATTATTTATTATACGTATCTGATAATCTTTGTCATTCTATTTTAACTGAAATCCATAATAATCTTTGTATTGAAATTGGCAATATGACCATCAACGTCTCTTCAAAAGTTTTGTGCGGGCTCCTTGTAATAAACAACTAAATGCCGAAGTTATTTTCAAACCATTTGGCCGATGCCGTTGTGGAGGACAAGGTCTGCGAGGGTATTCACCAGCCAAATAGTCAGACTTGTCTGACATGAATAATTTACCTTGCGTTTTATAAAATTTACTGTTTTCTTTTTTCGAAATTCCAAGCCCTTAAAAATATTGAGGCTTCATTCTGTGTATGGCAGTCGGTGGATGTCCTTGGTACTGAATTTGGCCTCCTATGTTGATATTTTTATAATGAGTAATTCTTTTTTGACTAGAGGTTGCTTCTTGAAACACGGGTACAGCATAACGAAATTTAACGTTTGCCATGTAACCAGGGTACTGATTGTATTTTGAAATCATTGGGCTGATGCCACTGCTCATTGGCCATAGGTCCAAGAGGGTATTCACTAGCCGAATAGAGAGACTTGCGTTTTGTAGAAATTTACTGTTTTTATCTAAATTGCAATCCTTTAAAAATGGGGCTTCATTCCGTGTATTGCTCTTGGTGGGTGTCCTTTTTATTGAATTTGACCTCGTATATTGTTTTTTTTTTTTTTTGTAATAAGTACTTTTTTTACTTCTTTTGAATAATGGCTATCCATGTTGTTTGGTCTTAATGTTACTGATGAGAGGTAACTCTTTGAAACACGTGAAACAATTGCCTTGTCTTTTATAGAAATTTACAGTTTTTAACAAAATTCTAACCCCTTAAAAATACTGAGGCTTCATTCCGTGTATGGCACTCGTTGGATGTCCTTGGTACTGAATTTGGGCTCTTGTTTTGATATTTTTGGTTATGAATACTTCATTTTAGACTAATTTTGGATTATGGCTTTCCATATTGTTTGTTTTCGATGCTAGTGCTGGGAGGTTACGGCTTGAAACACCTATACAGCATAGCGAAATTTACCGTTTTTTATGCAACCTGGGTATTTGATTGTTTTTATTATTAATTTACTTTTTGCATTTGGCCATTTCGTCAACTCTTTGTTTTTCAGTGCAGATTTAATCATAAACACTTGAAATCCGGAAATCCAAAGTTACATAAAAGCTGATAGAGAACCAATAAGAAAACTAACTTGAAAAATCAGCTAAGTAAAGAGTTTTTTTTTTCATGAGGAAGATATTCTTTAGTTTTAAACCAAATTTTTTGAAATTTCAAAATAAAATCGGTTTGGGAATGACTAAGCAACTACGTTAAGTGAAGTGCTCTTTGACCATTTTAGAGGGGTTATAAATAATCAGGATTTATAAGACACCAAAAAATATTACTGTTCAATGACTATAACAACTTCGAAATAATCCCATGCAAATGACATTGAAATCATAAATATTAATAAGATATGGCTCCTTGAATTATTTATTTGCCCTACAACTTTGAAAACGGGTCCACACTAAACAATATTTATAATACATAATTATATGTAATATATATTTCTGTGTACCTGGGTAAATAGATTTGAAATATATTATCTATATGTTTGGAAACTTTTAAGTAGATCGATTAAAGATATTTATTATGCTTAATCATATGCAATATATTATTTACTTTCCCTAGAGAAATGCAAACATTTTGCGTCCTTGCTAGCATAGTGCAAAAACTATATACCGTCATATTTATTACCGTCATATTTATTTTTTATATGAAGACACAGGGCACTTAAACTACGAATGAATAACTTACAATGCAGTTCAAATAATTTCTATTATTTACCCCCGTAAAACATAGTGTCGATGTTATTATATGATACCATCAGTCGTGTGATCGTCCGTCCGTGCGTCCCCAAAATATTTCAATTGAAAACTTGTGACTGAAAAAAGCCTGTCTTCAAACATGATATGTAAGTTGTTAACCATAAAACAAAGACCACATTCAATTTTTAGTCCAGAAATCTAAGGGGTTGTAAAGCTAAGTGCTTGAAACTTTGAAATTTTGTGAATCTTAGAGCCTCTGATCTGACCGATGCTTGTGAATAAAATGATATTCTGTTTTCAAACTTGGTGTGTAAAGTTGTTTACCATAAAATGAAGATCTAGTTTGATTAAGATTTTTTCGAATAATGCTCTTTGAGGCTTTGATTTTTTTTTTAATCTTGGGGCTGCTGATAACTTGAAAATAAAATAACATACTGTTTAGACAAGTAATGTTTTACCCTAAACGTATGGCCAAATTTCACTTTTAATTAGGGTGCAAGATGTTCTAAAGCTATGAAAACTTAAGTGTTTGGAACTTTCTGGCATTTTTGACCAAAAACTTCGGAGCAATATAACATGTAGTCTTTAGACGTTGAACGTGAATTTTAAACAACAAGCTCAGATCAAATTCAATTTTGGTTGTTTCCGTCGATTGAGTGCTATGCCCCTTAAAACTTTGAATGGAAATATTTCTAGATTTTTGCATGTCGTGTCAAAATCAAATCATGTCCTTAAGTTGCTAATTTCTTTTTTTTTTTTGATAGGTATAGAAGCGATAGTAGTTTTGGTGTTATGCTTCAACAATGTTATCAAAAAGGGTAAAAAAAGTAGCTGGGAATAATGGAATGAACAATTACAATTTTCGTAACAAATTTATACATCCTGGCATGTGTCCGCTTACTAAACTTGAATTTTTGTATAATCTTATGATTGTGTCGCCTACATTTTAAAAACACTCAGAAAAAGGCTGAAGTATAAACTGCTATTTTCACTTTGTTTATCGTGATGTCTATAATTAGTTCACATGGTATATCCCTTTGATCTGACACCCCTGCTGTTGATAATGCATTGTTCTTCTTCTGAAAATATCACCAACATTTTTATATCTGCCAATTTGTATCAGAAAATTTAAGCTTTGATAGCCGAGTGGCCCAAGGCTTGCAATAGGTGTCACAAAAGCGATGGTTTCCACTACCAAAGAGGGAACTACTGAAAATTTACTTACACAAATTTTCAAATCCACCAATCTAGGGCTGATTTGCAGACGACTATAAACACATTTCATTAAGCCAAGTATATAGTCAAACGATATCATTCTTTGGCAAAGTATAGTACAGTAAGTGAGAACCGAACCGTCAGTCTAAAAAGAACAATCCAAGGACAATGGCAACGTCGGAAAAAACAAAGAAACGAAGACACAACATGAGCACGGCACAGAAAAGAAAATGAAGACACGCACATATACAAAAATAAACAACACGGACCCAATAAAAACCATGGGTGAGATTAGGTGCATCTCCTGCTTCTTATAAGACACCCGCCGTGTTGAACATGTCAACTCCAGTAGTAAAGTCGAATCCGGTAGAGGAAAAACAAACTTTACTGGCAAAGAGAAAGATCTGTTGTCATCTGGGAAACAGATATCTCATAGCGGTCCACAAGATCGTGATGTCGATAGTACATTATGTATTTTTATAATTTCACAAAAGTGATGATGCTTATGTCTTGCATAGTTCTGTATAGCATTCTGACTATTACTGAATATTACTTTATAATAACTGCATACTTGACTTTTTGTTTAATTTATTGTCTTTTATTGTTATTAGGTAAAACGATACAGCTAAAATATATTGAAGTTAAAAATCAACAGATAAGATTGTGATTAAATTTTTCATACAATTTAAAAACATATTAATTTTTTACCTTTAAACATAACATCACAATAAAAACTTACGTTGTTTTACCAGCAGACTAGGTTCCTTGACCGGTAGTTTAGCAGCGAGCACTCTTTGACCCATCTTTCTGAATTACGTTTTGTCATATCTTTTTCTTTTCCAAGATAATGGTCATTGAGTTAGTAGTCTACCTGTATTGGGTTTTATTCGCATGTTTATTATACTATAGGGAATCAGGATAATGAAAGGGGAAGTCTAAGGTACCCATAAACCGGTAAAACCCTACTACTGGCTTTTGCTAGTGCTGATACCAAGTTTGGATATCCCGAGTTCCTATCTGTATTTATGTTTTTCTCTTGTTTTCATTATAGTTTTTTGGTGTAGTTCGCTCGTAAATTGTGGCATGTGGTTGAAGTTCCTGGCCATTGAAGGTGTTTGCTGTTGTCCTGTTATTTGTAATTTTATGTTGATCTCCTCAACCAAGGATAACCATTGAATACCTTCCGGTCTTTTTCCAATAGTGTCCTTTAAAATAAATATACACGTACTTTATTTTTTTTTTTAATATTTATAAGATCAAAGTATTAATAGCGGGCGAAAATGGTAGTGCAGTTGGTCCTGAAGGTGGAGTAAATGTGAGAAAAATACAAAAATACCAAAGTTGCAATATTTACTGTAAACTTTAGTTATGCTGTATACGTGTTTCTAAAAAAACAGAAAATTTATATAAAACGTTCTTCCTTATATCCAGTAAGTGACATTTTACTTTCTTTTTTAAATCGAATTATGTTGGTGATCGATTTGATGGAAACAGGGAGTGAGTTCCAATCTTGAATAGCGTTATAAAGAATGATGTTGATTCTGTACCTTTAATCTTAGTTATTACAAAAATAAAGGGACTTAATCGGTATTATATTTATGGTGTTGATTTATTTTTACATTTTTTAAGGTATGATGGACATTTATTATTATTATTATTATCTATTATCATATATTCAGATTTTCTGCACTTGCTTCAGTCTAAGTAATTGTTTTACTCTTTGATATCTCGAATTTTGAAATTTCGGTGTTCCTATAGTGTCTTAGACCCAAGTTTTTGAAGAATCTTCCTGTTTAATTTTGAGTCACTTATAGTATTAAAGATTTAGATATACCTGCATACCAGAAGGAACATGAATAGTCAAAATGACATTGGATATGAGCCATGGATAATGTTTTCCTTATTTCCGATGACAGACAATTCGATTTTCTATACATAAATTTTAAACGAGAATTAACTTTCCTAATAAAACAGTTTGCAGTTTATTAACCAGATAAATTTTGATGAATTTCAATACCCAAATATTTAATACTACTCTGTGATTTCATAACATGACCATAACAATTAATTTGAAAAACCCATATATTTATTAATATCCGCTTTGGTCCTAAGAGTATGCACTCAGTCTTTTCAAGGTGGAGAGATGATTTGTTGTCAGCAAAGTACAAGCTACATGATACAAGTTCTTTGCCGAGTTTATCGGCTAAAAACTCAGGATACTTATCTGAAAATGAAATAGTACTGTCATAGGTATACAAAAGAAGTTTGAAATCAGGATTGATGCTGATTCACATAACAAAGAAAGTGCAAAGGACCTAAATTGCTATCTTGTGGAACTCCGCATGTAATATTGCAATAAGTGGATTCTGTGCCATTCACGTTTGCCAATCGTCCTGTTAAATACGATTCAAATCATTTAACTCCTTTCACACCCATCGCATGAAGCTAATTGTATAGAATCTGATGATCTACAGTATCAAAAGCCGTTTGCAGATGTATCATCACCATGTCATTACCATATTATTATCTTTAAAATATCATTATCATTTTTTGCTCAAATTTGTATACAAAAGCTTATCTTTACTTTAAAACAGCTGATCATTCGTTATATCGAATGTACGTGTTAATGCTGAAGCAATCATTCCGTTATTTTATTTATCATAAATTTTATACTGAATGTTCTTTACTACTTTTTAAATACACCGAAAACGTATCGATTTCAAATTTGACTGAAGATATATCTTCAGTACTAAATATCTTGTTGTTTTGAATACATTATTTCAGCTTGACGTCAAATAAATTCTTAATAGTTGGTCATTGGTCTTATTACATTATTATATTCTATTATATCATATTCAACGTTTAAAATCATGAACCAAAGGTATCATTAAAAAAAGCCTTTGCCGCTTCCAAATTATTTTTGTATTTGATTACAAAGCCACATATTTTTTTTAAAAAAAATCAGTTTTAAAGGATAACTATGCTACCATGAAAACTAGGAGTGTAATATTCATAATTTTCTTATTAATGTTATTTTTCTCGTTGGAAGTGCTTTTTATCAACAGCAAACTGGTATATCAAAAGGGGCAAGAATTATGCTCCTCTACTTGCAAACCGATTCCTATACTTCTACGAGACTGAATTTTAAATAAAAGATGCTAGATCATTCGCTTTCACTTATAGATATATTGATGATGTTCTTTAAAGGAAAAAAAAACAGAAACCACTGGATTTAAATCTTTTTTTGGACAAAAACGGTGATCTCATGACTAAAAATTACGATAAAAAGGACGACTTTCATTGCAAAATTATTAACATCCCTAACATCGAGAGTAATATTCCAACTTGTCCTACTGTATGTTTCCCAGTTCATTCATCACGCGACAGTTAGTACCAATTATGAAGAATTTTTCATTAGCCATAGTTTTCTCCTTGACGGCCTTTTTTATCAAGGCTCCAAGAGATTCCGTCTTATCCGATCATTACTAAGGTTCTTTCATGGATATCAGTCCCTTATGGCAAAATTTGAAGCCTCAGGCCGAACTGTGATTCAAGTTTCCTTTTAATGGGACGAACGTATTTTTCTGGATAAATGTATCTTTCCCCTTTCTATGACCATTCAATAACACATTGCTGTTGAGCTGTTACCGGTAGCTACTAAAGTGGAAAGAAAGGCTTGGTGAACCATAAAACAAATTTTCCTCTTCGGTAATATTGTTATTACCCACATTTAAATGAGATTGACTTGTACTAGGGAGAAGAGACGAATTTGACTTTTGATGGGCTAAAAAAGAAAAAGCTAATATTAAAGCTTGCTAAAGTCATTTTGATGCCTAATGAATGTTTCAATTTAATCGTTATAATGAATTTAACGATGTGGCATAAAAGATACCAATCAGTCACGAACTCTATCTAATGGAAAAATAGGAGGTAGATTTTACCCAAATTTCAGAAAGAAGGTTCAGTAATTACGCATATCACATCCCCGATGTATAGCTAAACCCTATGACAGGAAGTCTCTTTTCTACTTATAACCTTCATTCTAGCCTAGTTTGGGTACTCACACATATATATTTGCGTTTTTTTTTTGTCTAATGTACATTTACTCTATATCCTTTCATTTTTTTTTTCTATTTGCTGAAGAAAGTCTCTCCGTGCTTGAGGTTTATGTACTTACAGTTATGGCGTGATTTTCGTGTCCTCATACGTTTACTAATTCATTTATTTTTTTTTCAATTTGGCTGTTCAATATTTTCATTGTTTTTACTAAAATGTTATAATCTGTACACACGATTATTTTTGCCCTTTCAACCTAAGTTACACTTCAAGGTTTGCCTACATCTATTTCGATGTGCCCCGTGTTGTCTATCGATGCTGTTTTTGTCCTTATTTTTGTCTTTCGTCGTGCTACTTACTGAAAAATATACTGAGCAAAAAAAAGTTCAGGATCATATTCATTTAAATTCATGTATCTTTATTTTCGTCTTGAAGCATGGGCATTACCACTGTTCCGATCAATATGAAATTTTGCACAGTGTATACACCTACTTTTATGAGCATTTTCTGCAATTTTCAACTGTTCAAAATTTCTCATTTTTTAAATATAAAAAAAAATCATGATTTTGACTGTTTTATCGAGTTGTTCAATAGTTTGACTGCCTAGAGATTCCGATTCACTAAAAATTGTTGAAAAGTTGCCAAAAATGGGTATTCACAAAAAGATACCCGTTTTCCCCCATACAAGAATTTCCACTCTTGTTTGGGTCATTTTCAAATAATGGAAGGGTATGGTGCTCATATTAAACATTTTGACTTAACAGCGTCGTTTGAATCATCAAGACAAAAGAATTGTTGAAGAAAAGGCTTCATTGCTTTGGTTCCTGACAGAAATTTGATTTGTTTTTAAGGCGGATGAATTTTTGGGGTAAAAATGAAAATTTCAGAAATTTGCGTTTTCCGCGGAGGCATGACCAAATGGAAGGTTGACCCCATAAACTTTTTTTTCAGTTTCTAACATGATAATCTAGGAAACATCAGACACGAGGATCCACGACTGATTGGCTCTTGTATGATTAGGTCAAATTATACTGTGTTGTAAAACTGAATTCATTTGTAATGAAAACGAAAAACCTTGATTCTTATTTTTTATTTTTGTTGAGTATATTTGTAGACAGACATTGCCCGGTTTTACTTTTTTCCCCATTGACCGCCCCTGACATGTGTTGCTTCAATGACATATTTTAGCTGCGATCGATGTTGCTCAACATAATTTTGTCAAGAAACCCGCTAAAGTGCACGGTAGGGGCCTCCTTGATCTCGATTGAAGATGTGAATATTGTTTATCTCTGGTTGAAGACCCTCAAGTGACATCAAGATATAGACAGGAAAAAAGCCCTGTCATTGATAAATTGGAGTTTTCTTTGTATCATGTGCGTTTTTGTCACATGTACATTCACTCCATATCCATTTTTTCTATGCCTGCTAAATGTTTGTGTTAGTTGCATATACTGACAACACCTGCAATTTTTATCACCCGCAAGCTTTGCATCAGCCTAGTTGTGACGATTTTTGGACAAAAGTATCTTAAATGCCCGAAGTCGTCTAAAAGCCTTGATTGGTGGTTCAGGCAACATTTTCGATAGGTTTTTGCATTTTCATTTTCATTCCAGTGATGTCGGACTTGGCTTGACACATTTTTAAGCGATGGATGATACTTGAGGACCAAAGAAACTCTTTGAGTATCCCTTTTGGTTTCATTTAGTCCCAAGGTCTTTGTTTAGCAGTTTTATCTGATGAGCAAATGCGTTTTATTTACTATGATGGCCTGGTTATAGTTTTTTTTTTTTGTGGCAAATTGATAGTGAAAGAAAATGATGTTTGTCTGTCGGTTTATAGTATATGTCAGTTGAGATTAAGTCCTCTTTCCTTGGGTGGTAGGATAACGAAAGGATATTTTCAATTTTGACACTTCGTTGGAATATTTGATAGAAGGGTGGATATAACTGGCGTGAATAAAATATTCGTCTAGTTTTTCTCTGTATATGTTTATTCCTTATCAACATCATCAATAAATCGGAACCAAGACAGTGTTTTTTGGTGGGGTTAAATCTTTTATCAATACTTCCATAAAAATGTTGGTCTCAGATAAAGGCATATTGGTTCTCATAGCTGTACCATTGACTTGCAGGTAGTGGTCTGAGTTGACAGTGAAACTATTATGTTTGAGTACCAAAGTTAGCATTTCCACCTGGCATTCAGTAGGTGGTTCATTGACTGTGTGTTTCTCCGATACTTCTTAGCATGCCATCATGATGTGAAATGTTGGTGTACAGTAATTACATACATGGAAACAAGTTTGGTGTTCTCTGGAAGATATAGCTGTTCATTTTTTTCAGGTAGTCAGTAGTATCTTTACACTGTGAATAGAGATCTTCCAAAAACGGCTTTATAACTATATCGACATGTAAATGAAGGGACCCTTTTGATATTTCTCCTTTGAATTCCTGGTCCAAAACAAGACTTCAATGATTCATAAAGGAAGAAGCATAAAATATTAAAATCGAAAACCCAAAATGAGATGTTAAATGTGTTTTGCCTCCTACTTTTTTGTTTTTGGCATCTTACTTTCACGTTATCAAAGACAATGGCACTCAATTCTGCTGGGTTCGAGTATTAGTAAGATTATGACGTTTCATTGTTTCTCTTTTATTTATTGATTTGTTACGTCTTATATGCATGCCTATAGAAGTGGAATGACGGTGAAAGGTAAAATGATCACGCCTTAAAATAAAACCGACAAGCAGTAACCAAGAAGATACGTATTTCATAAGTGATTGTAAATCAGTATATGTCACACACCGCATGACTACTTAAAATGGTTTTTACCTGTTCAAAACAGTCTACCTTAGACGTATGGCCCCATAGCATACCATTTTCTTCTTGGTAGAAAAGATGTCTATAAAGAATATTTAAAACTGTTGAAAGAAATCAAAGACTTTTTGAGTAAGTATTGTATGTAGTATAGTAAAACCTTTGTTGCTTGTTTTGTTTTGTTTTTGTTTTTGTTTTTTTGTTGTTTTTTTTTTGTGTTGTTTGTTTTTTGTTTTTTGTGTTTTGTTTTTGTTTTTGTTTTTTTTTCTTTTTTGGGGAGGGGGTTTGTTTGTTTTTTGTTTGTTTCTTTGTTTGTTTTTTTTTTTCTTTTATTTTTAGTTCTTTTTTAATTGAAATGTCAACAATTTGTTTAACTGTTATAATGAGTTTCATTTCATGATTTTGTCTGTGTGTTTTACCCATTTGTTTCTACGTTTTCAAGTTCTCGTTCTTTATTTTTGTAAATATTTGTCTAATTAAATAAATTATTCAGATAATCTTCCCATGTTGTAAGTGTATAGACAGTTGTACTTCCATCACTCGAGCTGCAAAAGCTCCAAGTCCACAGATTTCCTGAACACTTCTAAGTTTATCATTGTTTGACTTTTTATTGATAACTTGTGCACTCGTCTTTGGTCAACTGTTTTCTTGGCCCACTAAGTGTTTGAGATATGGAAGTTTCACTGTATCTTGTTTCTAGTTTTAGATCTCTACGATCCTAGATCATAACAAAATAGTCTGGTTAATGAGATTGAACCTGAATATGGAAAGGAAGGGAAAATTTACACTGAAGACTGTTTGTATTTATAAATATACGTCCATATTTTTTTATTTCATGTCATAATTACATAACATTGTTTGTGAAGGAATCCTTATATTTCATACATGTTAAATTAACAAAGAACATCCTGATACCTGTACTCAGTTTTGAATTATTTTTGAATAGTTTTCGGTTAATAATGTGTAAATGGAAGTTTGACCATTATATTTAGTACTCAAATATCAAAAGCAATATCTTTATACGGAATGCATATTTCATTAATAATTTTCTAAGTTAAGGATATGTTCAGTCCTTGAAACTTTTGTCCGATGATTAATGTTAAGACCCTTACCAACTCGTAGTTTGATTTGACGTGTTTTAGTTTTGAAAAGTAAAGTCATGAGTAATAAAGTAAAAAAACCAGCTTGACGCATTTCAAAAGTTCATGTATCGCAACAATTCAAATTACGCTATCCTGCCTAGAACGATTTTGAAATAAAAAATCTTGTAAAAGTAATTTTTAAATACAAAAAAGTAAAATATGTTACTGTAAACATGGTTATTTTCCCGGGGGGGGGTTAATTTCACGAAGTGCCGTACCAAAACCTTTCGCGGGGATATAATTTTCGCGGATCTTGGAAATTTGATTGTAAAATGTTTGTTAGTAAAAGTATTTGCGCGGGAGTTTTATTCGCGTAAAATTTCCAAATCCGAAATAAGCGAAAATTTCTGCGTTTACAGTACCTTCTAATCTCTGAAAAAGAGATGTGTAAGATTATCATCTCTGCCAAACCGGAAGGACAAGTTTAACTCAATATGTCAATTTTTGTTTAATTGAGTCACAATTTTATACTTAAGCCATTGGTAATCCATCATGAAGTGACAGTGGTGATAATCCGACGAAGAAAGAGCAATGCACCTCTGTTTCTGAGATTTTTGTAGCCTTTTCTCCGATTTTTTATATATGTATAGGACTTTTCATTTTCATCCATTTGAAAAATCTGATCAATTTTGTCTTTTGATTTTACACGATGTCGTTTTATTTATTGTTTGAGTAATTGAAAATATTTTGTCTAGTCATTTTTAAATAATCATTGCCTATGTTAACCTCTGAAAAATTTGGAGGAGATGTTTTTCACCGTTTTTTTAACAATTTTACCTTTTAAAGGAAGTCGGTAATCTTTCTTTCTCCTCTAAAATTACTTTCTTTTTCAATTTTCCAAAAAAAAAACATATTTATCTGAAATCTTACTTTATTTTCAAAATTTTCTAGCGACCATCTTAGGCTACAAAATGTATTCATCAATGAAATTGTGTGAAATAAGCAGGAAAATTTATCATAGATATGCAACCGGTGATAGGGACTGTTTTGAACTTATTATTAGGCATGAGCATAGCTCATAATTGAAGGTCGTATTATGACTTTAGGATCAAGAACACCAATAAAAGCGTTCTCCCATTGCTTGATTTAATCATGCATTTGTAGAGCCTTTGTCTCATGTGCATTTACTCCATATCCTTGCATGCTTTGAAGAAAAAAAGGATCTTCAATTTCTAAAACACAGCCGAAGTTCCAAAAATCTATTCTTCGATCTTAATTGGCTGTGTCTAAGCGTTAGAATATGACATTAACCAATCAGCTACCAACAGATCTTTAAAAACCATATATGCCTCACCGTTAGTGTGACGGGTGTAGATAGTAGAGAAGGACATGTTTACTCTCCCGGAACACCTGATGTGTCTCCTGGTTTTCAGGGGATTTGAGTGCCTTAGTTCTGAATAGCTTTTTTCTATTTTCATGCCTTGTGGCTATCTCACGTTCTTGTTTCGTCTTTGTTTTTTTTGTGTTCCCGTTTTCCCATGTCTAAGGGCATTACATTTGTAATCATGACTTCCTTTGTTCCTTCACCATTCTACTGCCGTTGTTTAATGGGGTTGAAAAACTGCTAGTTCTTTAGTTTTGGTCATTCTTGTTCCATTTAATTCTTTTATTTTTCTATATCAGGAGTCTCCATTTGTGTTCCATATAAATTAACGTGTATTTTGATTTTTATTTAGAATGTCTCTTTTCTACATTTTTCGTAGGTATTGGTTTGCCAATCTATTCGGTATCGACAAAACAAAATTCAATTCTAAGAACATTGGTCTTTTTTCATTTTCAGTTATTGCCTGCTTACTTTGTCTTAATTAACATATAAAATATTTCAAATTGCATATTAACGATACAGGAAAGTTTACATTCATTAAGAAACCTGGTGCCAAAAATATACATCTTAAAATATGATAAGAAATTATGAAATTATCAAATTTCATGAAACAGAAAACCAGTATTCATAATGCCATCAATTTTATACGTATGTTATATATTTGTAATACTTGTTGTCTATTTAAACTGAAATGTATAATAATCTTTGTAATCTTGCATTCTTCTAAAACGAGAGATGAAAAAGAGAATAAGTCAACAGACGTACTAGTTTAATTCCTTAAGAGAGGTTATAAATGAGCCTGTTTTATAAGTAGGCAAGAATCACTTTAGGACTGTAAGACGTTCTTTTGATAGAATGTACCATTTATTTGTATTGCGCATGTAATTCACATTTTTATTTCATTCATTTTCCCTTTTCATTGCTCGTATGTCAAGGTATTTGATATCGCCAAAGAAATTCATATCTAAGAACATTGGAATTATTGATTATATAAGTAAAATTAGAGAATATCAAGTATTAGTTATGCCATTACTTATTATACGTATATGATAATCCTCGTTGTCCTGTCTTAAGTGAAATGCATCATAATCTTTGTATTGAAATAATCCATATTATCATCAACGTCTTTTTCAAAAGTCATGTGCGTGTTTCTTGTAATAAACAACGAAATACCAAAGTAATTTTGAAACCATTATCCAATGCCACTGCTGGTGGGCAAGGGGTTCCCGAGGGTTTTCATCAGCAAAATAGTCAGACTTCTCTGACATGAAAAAAAAATACCTTTCGTTTTATAAAATTTACTATCTTTAGAAAAATTCCTACCCTTAGAAATACTGAGGCTTCATTCCGTGTATGACAGTCGATGATTGTCCTTGGTACTGAATTTAGCCTCCTGTTTAATATATTTTGTCATAAGTACTTCATTTTACGCTTATTTTGGATTATAGCTGTCCATATTGTTTGATGTTAATGCTGCGGACGAGAGGTTACGCCTTGAACCAATTTACTTTTTGCTTTTGGCTATTTCGACAACTTTTTGTGCTTCAGTGAAGATTTAATCAAAAACATTGGAAATCCGGAAATCTAAAGCTATATAAAAGCTGATAGAGAACCAATAAGAAACTTGAAAGACAAAATCAGCTAAGTACGGAGTTTTTCATGAGGGAGATGCTCTTTAATTTAAGACCAAATTTTCTGAATTCTAAGTTTCAAAATAAAATCCGTTTGGGAATGACTAAGCAACTACGTTAAGTGAAGTGCTCTTAAACAATTTTATAGGGGCAATAAATGATTTATAAGATACCAAAAACTATAACTGTTCAATGACAATAACAACTTCGGAATAAATCCTTTTCAAATGACATTGAAATCATAAATATTTATAAGATATGGCTCCTTGAATTATTTATTTGCCCTACAACTTTAAAAACGGATCCACACTTAACAAAATTTATTATACATAATTATATGTAGTATATATTTGTTTACCTGGTAAATAAATTTGAAATATATTATCTATGTGTTTCGAAACTTTTGAATATTTATTATACTTAATCATATGTAATATATTATTTACTTTCCCTAGAGAAATGCAAACAATTTGTATCCTTGCACGCAGATTGCCATAACTATATATATGTCAGTCCTATTTTTTTATCTGAAGACTAAGAAAACTTAAATTATGAATGCAGTTTACAATGCAGTTATAATAATTTCTGTTTTTAAATCCCACAACACGTAGTGCCGAAATTTTTATGTGATGCCCTCGCTGATTTGTTCGTTCGTTCAACCGTCTGTGCGCCACTTCCTCAAAGTTGTTTAACTGAAAGGTTTTGGCAGAAATAGTTAACAGCTGCATACCATGCTTGCATGTTCAAAATCAAACTTAGATAAAATCGGCTTTGGGTTTAAAAGTATAAAATTGTTCATAACCCTTATAAATTTAAGATATTGTTCATTTCAGGGTTTCAGATTGATAACTTGTGAAAGAAATTTCAAAAATTTTTCAAACTTGTAAGATAAGATGTTTATTACAAACTTGAAATTAAAAATGTTCACAAATGGAAACCCAAATATTTCAAAATATTCCATTTCAAGGTTTTAAGGGACATATCACTTGATCAACGTATACAATTAGAACCATATTTAAATTGGTCTGAGTTTTGTTGTCAAGAATTTCCGTACAACATATGAAGATTCTAGTAATGTAATTTTTCGCAGAAGTTATTGCTCAGAAACCTCAAATACTGATTTCCAAACTTTAAATGAATGTGTAAGAAGAATACAAAAATCCAGACACTTTTTGTCGAAATTGGTAAATTTATTTGCTACTCCTTTACCTTCTGTTACCTCAGAAGAAAATAGTGGTTCTGAAGTTATGATTCGTCATTTTTTCTAAAAGGGAAGAAAAAAAAAACGTAGCGGGATATTATTAAGCACCAGACATATTTTTCTAACACATTTTACCCCATTGAAAGTGTGCACTTACTTAATAAGAATTATCATTTCTTTTTAATATTTTTTGATTGTGTCGCCTGCTTTCGCACAGTAGCAAAGTATAATGTCGTCTTTCCGTCGTTTTGCGTACGTTGTTGGCGTTTATGGCGTCGTCAGGGTCACAAAAAATTGCAGTCATATTTTTCTCAAGATACACATATCTCAGTCTTCAAATATTATGCACAGATTATCAGTTGTGGGACATTTATCGTGAAAGAGTATTTTAGAACTCTCACATGCAAGCTTCATGTTTGACGGAATTTGAAATAATTTTGTCTCTTCAAAATTTACTTCATTTTTCTCAGAAACGACACATCCAATCCATCAGCAATTCAACATGGGGTATCAGTACAAATACCTTGTAAGAGAGTATTGAATATTTTGCATACCCACTTGAAAATTTCTGTCATATATTTTTCTTTAAAACCACATGTCCTATGCTTCTGCTTTTGAACTGGATGTATCAATATTATATTGGTGTTTCCTGTAGCTTTTGAAAAGGGTAGGGTGATTTTCTTCTTTTAGGGCACATAAAGGGCGATCAATCACACTTTAAGGGCACCTTTATAGTGAATTACAAAAATAGGTTAACAGCAAACACCTAAACTAGCCAGGAACTACAATCACATGCCACAATTTACAAGCAAACTGCACCAAAAAACAATAAAAAAAGAGACAAACATAAATAACGATATGAACTCGGGATAGCAGGACTTGGTACCGACACCAGCAAAAGCCAATGGTAGGGTCAAACCGGTTAATGGGTACCCAAACCTCCCCTCTCTCTATCCCGTTTCCCTATAGTATCATAAACATGCGAATAAAACCCAATACAGGTAGACTACTAACTCAATGAAAACTATCTTGGAACAGAAAAAGCATATGACAAAACGTAATTTTGAAAGAAGGGTCAAAGAGTGCTCGCCGGTAAAGTGACGTCTAGCTCAAGGAATCTAGTCTGCTGGTAAAACACTGTCGCACTACGGACGAAAAATCAAACTCAAAACTCCCCGAAGAGTTTGGTAAAGGTCTTCATGTATTGAAGTAGACATCGGCAGTATCAGTGAGAGGCCAGTGCATATGTAAAGTCTTAAGGTCACTGGAATTCAAAAGCCAATTTTTTCATAATATCTCGTCGATATCCACTATTACGTAAAGAATGTAAGCTATATCTCAGTTTTTCTGGATTTTTTTATCAGTTTTTGACATTTTTAACATTATTTCCATAAAATCGAGGATTAGAAATGCCCTTTGTAATTAGCTGTTTGAGAGTCACGTCAAATCTACATATCAAATGTTCATATCTTCTGTAAAATTTGTTAAAAGTATTTAATAATTTATGAAATCTGTAACCTTGTAAAAGTTTGGATGCGGGAGTAAGATTTCGCTCATTAAAAGCATCAAGGGTAGAACAAATTCGATCGAATCGTACAAGTTGAGATATATACACTCCATAGGATGGCACTAGGGGAACGTCGCCGTCAAGAAAGAGGCAATTAGTAATAGTAAAATCAAAATCATCCCTTTTATCATAAACTTTAGTTTATATTTTACCAGAGTCAATGATAATATTTAGATCCAGAAAAGGGCAGTATTCAGAATCATTGTTTGCCCTACTAAGTTTCAGTTGTTTTGGGTAAATGGTGTCAACATAAGCTAAAAACTGGGGATTGTCAATATGAAAAAGAAAGGAAATGGAGTTAACGTCAAGGAGACAACATCCCATATCCACTTTAAAACGACCCAAAACGAAGTAATAAAATAGTAAGGATATAGTCGATGTACCTGCTATTATCATTGAAAATAGAAATAAGTTTATCACTATTTGGCACATTTCCATTTTGTAGTTTATTCATGAAATCCTGTTCGTAACAGAACAGAAAAAGATCTGCAATGAGAGTGCACAATTAGTACCCACTGGGATTCCAATGACCTGATGATAAACAATGGTGCCGAAACGAACATAAATGTTGTCAGCAAGAGATTTTACAATAGTAAACAACATTATTAACTTACTTAATAAACATACAGATGATGTCTACAATATTAAAGAAAACACATTACAATACACCTGCATGTTAAACAGATGTGTAAATTGACCCCTGCTGATACAAATTGACTGACTTATCTATAGACATTTCAATGAGAGAAACCTTTTGAGAGGTCAATTGTAATACAGTGCCACTATTGTTGCTTTTAGGTTTCAGATTGTATGTCTTCTATATTTAGTGACCCTTTTGGCAGCACTTCAAAAGAATTATCTGCATGATGGGTGTTTGTGCATGATATTAATGCTCAAAATCCTGGTTAAGAAATCAAGTGCTCTTTTGATTTGGAGCCAAACTTGCCATGTTTTTCTCAGTTTATAAAAATTGTTTTGCAACGTAACAAACAAGGGATGCTTAAAAACTTTTTTATGCTTTTTAATTTGAAACCTATGGTTGTCAGATGCGCCCATATCGCATTTTTTATTTTTGCATTTTCACGTTTTCTACTTTCACTTTCTACAGAGCAAAAACGCGAAATCGAGAAGGCATTTTTCGCATATTTGCGTTTTCGCTTTTTCGTGTAATCGCGTTTTCGCATTTTCGCTTTTTTGCGTTTTTGCATTTTCGTGTTTTCGCATTTTTGCGTTTTCGCGTTTTCGTCTCGGAAGTAAATAAATAACGCATGCGTTATTTCAAACAAAAATGTGGCCATCTCAATTTCAATTGAAAAACAGTATGTCTTATGTTGTGACCTAATTCAATAAACTCATGCACTGTATTAATTTTTGAATTTAATTTATTCAGATGTAATTACTACTCAGATCAGCTTTTGCATTTTGTATACATTTAAAGACTTTCATATGTTAGATTCTCTCCATGTCGTATTTTCATACGCTTAATTATTATTCTTTTGAGGTTTCCAAACCTTTCTTTCGTTAATTTTTTATTATATTACACATATAATAAAAATTAACGAAAGAAAGGTTTGGAAGCCTCAAAAGAATAATAATTAAGAGTATGTTATACAGGTAAGCAGTTTATTTCTGATTGACAGGTGATAATTTATGACTCAGGAAAACAAAAGTTTACGACTGAACATACCCTTTAACTAGCATGACAGGCATAATAAGAATAAACTGACAAAGGAAGTGAACATCATTCTTCAATTTTTGACGATTTTCAAAAGAAAAAAAAAAAACAGTTCCAGTTAATTTACGGTAGGGCATCAAGACACAGGGATTGGCAAAGGGCAGGGCACCAAATATGAAAATAAAAAGGGGCAGGGCGTCAATAAAAACGACAGGGCGTCACAGCACGCCAAAAGCTGTTGCAGGAAACAATATTTATATAGTGTAAGGCAATTTTGAATTTTCGAACTTTGGAATATTTTGCAAGTCAACTTCCTGTTTCATAGAATTTAGGATTATTTTCGCTACTTGAAAATTCCTGTCATATTTGTCTCTGAAACCACATTATCCAGCCTCTGCGATTTGGCTTAAGGTATAAGAGTAAAACAGTTTTGGGTCTCTCCCATGCCTACTTCCTGTTGAGGGAAACAGCAATTAACATCTTCTGCATTTTGACATGGAATCCGATCTCGTTTTATGTTTCTGGGTGGCAAGTTTGGCATCATGCTTATAAACTCTAGAAACGGAAAATACAAAATAATGATCTGTGCTTCCACTCCGAACGTCATGATCTCCATTGCAACATAACAGAGCCCGAAGATATTTTTAGTATCCGATTTTAGATGGAATAAACTTTAGCTCATATCTTAAAAGTACACTAAGAGGCATACTGTTGCTTGCTTATCTAGATATTTTGCAAAACATGTCCACATGAAAATGAAAGAAAAGCTAAATACTGTTACAGAAACATGAATGGATTTAGCGTTGTTCGACTTATGGAAGCGAATCCTGCTCAAGCCGGTACAAGGGGCGGTATCAAACTATTACAAGTTGTGTTAGTGTTCATCTATTGTTGAAGGCATTATGGTGACTTCAAGATGAAGAACAGCAACAAAACGTTGTTTCATTATTTTCCCTTACGTTATGATTATAGACATTTCGTATAATGTGCATTTATATCATATCATTTAATCTAAACTTATAACAACTTTAAATAGACATTGCTGTTGAGTTTCTACCGAACTCTATCGCAATGGTACGTGAGGCTTGGTACGCCATACGACCGGTTGAACTCAAGATTTCTTTTGAAATGCCTTGCGGTTGACAAGATTCCGGTGGTTTTGCGCTTGTATTCCTGTTGCCTTTTGGATTTTGGCTCTTGGAAATTTACTATTATCCTTTTTAGCACATTACAGAATAAAAATGATAACAGGAAACACCTACAATGGCTTACCATCACAGTCACATTGCCATTGTAGTAAGAAACTGCACAAAAAACAAATGAAAGACAAACCAAAACAAGGATAGGAACTCGGAACAGCCATACTTGGTGCAGGAACTAGCAAATTTCAGCTGTAGGGCTAAACCGGTATATGGGTACAAAAACCTCCTTTTTCTCTGTCCCATTTCCCTGAAGTATAATAAACATACGAATAAAACCCAAGACAGGTATACTTCTAACTTCATGACCACAATCTTGAATAGGAAAAAAGAAACAAAAACGTATTTTTGAAAAATGGGTCAAGGAGTGTTCGCCGCTAAAATGTCGGCGATCTCAAGGAGCCTAGTCTTCTGGTAAAACACTGACGCCCTGCGGAAGAAAAATCAAACTCAAAACTTCCATTGGAGTTTGGTAAAAAATCATCATGTATTTCGGTAGAAATCTATAGTAACAACGAGTGGCCAGTATGCGTGTAAAACTCTGAGGTCATTGGATCCCTAAAATTTTTTAACGGACACATACATAATATTCTGTCGATATTCCCTACTACGTAAAGAATGTAAGGCACGCCCCAGTTTTTCTAGATTTTCAATCAGTTTCTGGGACTTTTAACCTCATTTCCACAAAATCAAGGATGAAAGATGCCCTTAGCAATAAACTATTTGCGAGTGACATTATATCTTGTATGAAACTTTTTAAATGTCTTTAACAATTTATGAAATCGGTAACCTTGTTGTAAAGGTTTCGATGTGATGCCAGGGTTACGTTCATTAAAGTCGTCGAGAGTAGAATAAACGCGTGCGAATCGTAGAAGTTTATAATTATACATCCTTCGGATGGAGATAGAGGAACGTCGCCGCCAAGAAAGGGAAATTAGTATCACAAAATCATCCGTTTTATCGTAAATTTTAATTTTGATCATAAGTCAATGATGATAATTAAATCCAGAAAAGGGCAATATTTGGACTCACTGTTAGCTTTATTATGTTTAAGTTTTTGAGTAATTGATGTTGACATAATTTAACCACTGGGGATTGTCAGTAGTGAGGATATCATCTATATTCCTGCTATTTTGAGTTGCTTTCATTTTATTCGGAAACTAATCTGCTTTATTAGCAATCCCTTGAGACATATAAGTGATTTGTTTGAATAATGTAGTTTGACAGTTCTTATGCTTATCGTCAGCAATTATCTGATTATTTGTAACACTTGGACACTTTGAATCTCTAAATGATTTCTGAGAACTTTTTTATGCTGCAGCATTTTTAATCTAATACTACCACATATCAAGGCTAGGTTAAGTAAGTTTGATGATCGTTTATTGGTTTGATTTAAGGTAGTAGACCTAGGTTAAGGGGCATAACTCTTAAAAATCACAGGTGAGTTTGTTGAAATCATTTTCATAAACAGATTCTAAGCCTCTGAGTAACATAGATGAATTTTTATTCTTTTTAACGTCAATGCTTAAAAAGCATTGATGAAACTAACTATTTCAAACGTCTAACTGATTTAAAGAGTTATCTCCCTTAACCTAGGTCTACTACCTTAATTGTTTACATTTCATTTGATATTATGCGTGGAAATAAAACCTATCAGCCACGTACATACATTTTGCGGACCTTATACTTGTGTGTTTGAGCAGGTTTTCTAGTGAATAGATAAAACGGATTTGAGCTTAGCAACGGTAGATAGCCGCATAGGATAGTAGGGAAAATGGTTTCGTTTGTACTAAAGTGCCAAATTAAAAATATATCACTATAAATGGTGCATGAATTTATTATTTATCCTTTTTAGGCGATGGGCTGAAATCACTATCCGTGCACCCCCCCCCCACTTCCCATCTAAACCGATTTTTTTTAGTCCTCCTATATCCGCTCTTCAAAATAAAACATGTTAACACGAACATAACCTGCGCGCATAGACAGTATAGGGCCACTTTTACAGTACACCACGAAAAACTCCTGTATTCTCGTTTTAACCTGAGTTTCAACTTTTAAGCTCCATAATTATTTAATGATAAGTAATATGTACTAAAATTTGGTACCAAATTAAAGCTTATTTAATTTTCTTTACAATGAACTCCAGCTGGGGCACTTTACGCCATTTTTATGACCTGGGGATACAAAAAATGTACCCCTCCCCCTGCATAAAAATAGCGAAAATGACAATTTTAGGCTATCAATTCCATTCAGGTAAACAAAACTCGTCATTTGATCTAGTTTTTATGCCTAATTTATCAGTTGTTATACAATGTTGGAAAATAAAACCAGTAAAGTCCATAAAATTTTGATTTTCGGTATAAATTTTTTGAAAAATGTGAATTTTCGATTTTTTCACATTTTCGTCTTTCTGACTTTATGGTCGTGAAAATCTGAATATATATTGCCGATGTCATAATGATTTATGATATGTTAGCAACAAATCTTGTGCAAACATTTTAGTTTCAGAAGTATTGTGGGTTCAGAAATGTCAAAATTATCACCCCTCCCCCTAAAAATTAAAGAAAACATGAAATATTCGGGCTCTAAATGATTAAAGAGTAATGTTTTCTTGGAATTCTAGTGTTTATTTCACTAAAGCTGACATGCAGAAGATCATTTAAGTAGATTTAAACTTTTTAAGAGGTCTCTTTTTGACTCTTCTGCTCGAAATTGTATGCAAAATGGGAATTTTCCGTTTTTCAGAATTTCTGCTGTTTTAACTTTGAGATGCAAATACTTTATGAAATTGATATATAACTTGAAAATGATGATTAATATCCTTTCATTATATCTAAGCCATAGGAAAATATGTTTTTAGACATTTTAGAATAACTGCAGTCTCATAAATTACAAAAAATATAACCCCTTACCACAAATATTCAACATAATTTATTTCATTTTTTTTCAGCTTGAAAAGTTTTAACATTGTATAAAGGTCCAATAACATATTATTTCAAACACCAAAATACACAGAGACTCCCATATATCACAAAGAGGATCAAGTGTGTGGTTTATGGGCAGTTATAGAACAATTTAACTTTGAATTTTGTAAAATTCCGAAATGCTGAAAAATCAATTTTTCACAAAAATCTCCCAAAATATACAATTTTACCCATATTTTGGCGTTAAAAATGCATGTTGCGATATATAAAATGCATTTTGTTTAAAGAAAGTAAAATATTAGAATGTTTTGTTCATATAAATGTACAGACATACATATTCTGGGTATTTTTAAGCATCATTTTATTGGGGTAGGGGTAAAATTTTCGGTATTAAGAGTCACAATGAACACTCCTTGTTCTTCTTAACATTGTTTTTAGATAACTTATATATCGGCTAGAACAATGAATTGGAATATCTGCATATATAAATCCTCCAGATTTGCAACATATTAATATTTAAAAGTGAAGTTTGGACAAATCTGAAATGCTGAAAATTCCAATTTTTCATAAATTCTGTACAAAATATTGAGTTTAAGCTGACAAGTGGGACTTAAAATGACAAATCTTGATAGAAATCATGCTACATTGTTATATGCAATGCAGATTTTGTGTGTTTTGGTTATGTTTATGTGAATATAGAAAAAAGGACTATTATAGGGAAAATTTGTCGGGGTAGGGGTAAGTTTTTTGGTATTTAGAGTCACATTAAACACTCCTTGTTTTTGTAAACAGTGTTATAAGACAACTAATGTATCGCTAAGAACAATTAGTTGGCATATTTGCAGATGAATCCTCCAGATTTGCCATACATTACGATTTAACATTGCAATTTGGAGAAAACTGAAATGTTGAAAATTCCCATTTTTCATCAGTTTGGGCCAAATATTTAGTTTAAGTAAATCACATCGTCATCGTCATATAAAACACACTTTTTGCGTGTTCTGGTTATTTTTATGCGAACATAGACAAAAAAATGACAATTTTAGGGAAAATTTGTTGGGGTAGGGGTAAGAGTCACTGTATTCAGAGTCACATTAAAGACCCATTGATATTCTAAACACTGTTTAAAGACAACTCATGTATCGCTCAGAACAATTAATTGGCATATCTGCAGATATATCATCCAGATTTGCCATATGTTACGGCTTAACAATGCAATCTGGAGAAAACTGAAATGTTGAAAATTCCCATTTTTCATCAGTTTGGGCCAAATATTTAGTTTAAGTCAACAAATGGCTGTAAAAATACCAGATCATGATGTGATTCATGCAACATTGTCATATATAACACACATTTTGCGTGTTCTGGTTATTTTTATGCGAACAAAGACAAAAAATTGACAATTTTAGGGAAAATTTTGTTGGGGTAGGGGTAAGATATTCGGTATTTGGCGTTACATCAAACACTTTTTCCCTTTTTCTTAACAATGTTATCAGACATCTAAAGTATCGCTTAGAACAATGAATTGGCATATCTGCAGATATGTCCTCCAGATTTGGCATATATAACGATTTAACAGTGAAATTTGGGCAAACCTGAAATGTTGAAAATTCCCATTTTTCATAAATTTGATTTCAACAAAGGGCTGTTAATATACGAAATCATGGTATAATTTATGAAACATTGTCATATACAACACACATGTTGCGTGTTTATGTTAATTTGTTGCGAACATAGACAAAAAATTGACAATTTTAAGGAAAATTTGTTGGGGTAGGGGTAAGATTTTCGGTATTTTGAGTCCCATCAAACACTTCTTGCTTTTCTTAACAGTGTTTTCAGACAACTTATGTATCGCTTAGAACAATTAGTTGGCTTATCTGCAGATATGTCCTCCAGATTCGGCATAAATAACGATATAACAGTGACATTTGGACAAATCTGAAATGTTGAAAATTCCCATTTTCATCAATTTCAGGTTAGATATTGAGTTTAAGCTAACAAATGGCTGTTAAAATACCAAATCATGATGTAATTCACGCAACATTGTCATATACAACACAGATTTTGCGTGTTCTTGCTATTTTTATGCGAACATAGACAAAAGATTGACAATTTTACAGTAAATTTGCTGGTGTAGGGGTAAGATTTATTGATGTATGATGTTTATATTACATAAGAATGGCCATTATTTGTAAGAGCTGTACAGCAAATATCATAGGCTTTCATTTGAAACCTATTTTAAATAACATTTGTTTACTCAAAGGTAATATTGGGCAAAAGAATGACAAAACTTAGTCAAAATCGGAAATATTCAAAGATCCATTTATTTGGTCTATTTGAAAATAAAACTTTGGTCATTAAACATATGTTAACATTATGTTAACATGTTTTATATTCAAGAAAATGGATTGAAAAACTAAAAACAATTTTCAGAATTCGGAATTGAGATGCACTTCGGATTCTTCAGACCATCAAACTTACGCAATTTCAATGAAAATATCTAAATTTTCCGCAATATTTCATAGGGGTAGGGATACGTTTAATCTCGCTATGGAGCGTATTGGGCATAGAAATTGTAAAAATATGGGTTCTTTGTAACGCTCATACAATAAGCAATCATTGATACACCGTTTTTATAACTGGGAAGCATTTGGTCAACATTTTGAAGCAACTGAAAGAAAAACTTGGACGAAAAACGAAATTTTCCAAAATTTCTGTAGGTGGGTCTAAAAATGGGCCCTGTTCCATCAGTGCGTGCAGGTTATGCTCGTGTTAACATGTTTTATTTTGAAGAGGGGATGTATGCCGACTTAAAAAAAATGGGTGGGGTTGGGAAGTGGGGGGGTGGTCCACGGGGGGTTATTCCAGCCCATGGACTATTTTATTATTTTGATAATTTCAATCATCATTAATTTTTGGATGAATTTGTTCTTACCTTTGTTTAATTATTTGATAAGTCGATTGTGCGTGTCAAGACTGAAGCTACTTTTACCAAATTTTCTTATATTCAAAAACCTCTTTCACCTAAGAATATTGATTTCAAATTAAACTCAAATATATTAATATTTCTGTATACAAAAACAAATAAAAAGCAAAAAGCAAAAGAAAAAAGATGAAAAGAAGAATTACAATACATGTTAGGCAGTACAAAAGATGCCACAAAATATACAGAGTAAGCAGAGACGAAAGAAACCAAAAGAGCTCGACTGGTGTACCACATGAGTTGTGCGTTGCCGTTTGAAGTGTCGGATGCATAATTAATGTAGACGTCACATGAGCATTGTACGTGTTATTAGGTTGAAAACATTGCATTATGTTAAATGTTTTTGCCATGTACATAATATATTAGCGAGACCCTCTAAATGACTAGTGATCTGCTGAACTACGAGAAACGGTAAAAAGAATAAATTTATTAAACTACTTGAAGTGAAGTTCTTATCAAAAAGACACATACCAATTTCAGTATAAAAAACCTAAATGAAATTAAATCACGTAAAATCTCCTCGGTGATCGATTCATGCATTCCCTTGGGTGCAAATGCTTTTTTCCAAGATTCTACGACGGATAAGAATAATAAAATATTACAAGAGGTATTTTTTTTCATGTCAAGATGCTATGTTTACTTCTAAATATTTACTCCGTCGGCTTTCCCTATTTAAATTCATCTTCAATGTTTTATCGTTTCCTTTTGGAAGGTAATAGAAACTGGGAACTATCAGATTTACAGCTGTAGGAAATTTCAGAATTATGAAGAAAAATTGCATTTGCTTTATTTAGAGCACTCGTGCCTGTAATAGGAATTTCAAAGAGAAGTTAAATAAAAAGAAATTGGCACATGGCCTTTAATAAAACATCTTTAACCATCGTATAAATATGGTATTATATGTTTTTTTATTATTCTGACAACTGTCTCAACAAAGTTAAGATTAATTACAGTACAAAAAAAAAGAATTTTTATTATATATATATATATATATATATTGTATTACGCTTCAGAAGCGTTTTGTTGGTTTATTCCGAAACGAATTAAAATTTTGTCCTTCTTTCAAACGAATAGAAAAAAGAAGGGAAACGGGGAATGTGTCAAAGAGACAACGACCCAAAGGGGAGTAATAACAACTCAAAGCCACCATAAGATCTTCAATGAACGGTGAGAAAACCCCACACCCAACGGCAGGTCGGAGTCGGCCCCTGAATAAAGAATAATCAAGTTCTGCGAAATAGACATCATCCTAGACTCCTATAAACACAAAGTAAACTAACTAGAAAAAAGACAAGACACACAAAGGCTTAATAAATTTCCTGATTTAGGACAGGTGCAAACCTGCTGCGGCGGGGTTAAATTAGTTTCATTGGGCCCAAACCTTCCCCCTACAGCCAATGTGATAAATAAAAAAAAAAAAAAAAAAAAAAAAAAA
>MJUU01054613.1:0-94466 GCA_002080025.1 Modiolus philippinarum | reverse complement strand
GCTTCCACCAAGATCCCTTCCTGTGAGGAGTTTAGCATAATGATTTCATACATATACCGGAATACATAACCCGTGTCCATGCAATACAGATTTTAGAAATTTAGAACGTGTTTAGTTAAAATGCAAAGACCCTATCAAAAATCAATGTTAATACCATAAGAAGGCCATACGTAATGACTTGACGATAATACCGTAATTATAGCCCTTATGAATTAGACGATTTAAAGGTTTGATAAGTTTGTTAGGCGAGTTTAAGTGTATTTTACTCTTATGTAAAACATTACCGTAAAATAAGGGATGTGAAATACCAGCCTTGATTAGATGTTTACAGGTTGCATTGTATTTATGAACTAAGTCTTTGTATCGATGATAAAATTTAGTAAAGGTTTTAACTTTTTTGTGATAACGAAAACCTTGATGTAATAGTTTTTCAGTCATGAAAAGATTCCGTTCATTAAAATCGCAAACATTATTACATACTCGAGCAAATCGAACAAGTTGTGATATGTAAATACCATATGATGGCGCTAATGGAACATCGCCATCCAGAAATGGATAATTAACTATGGGATAAGAAAAATCGTCCCTTTTATCATAAATTTTATCATGAATAAATGCATACAAGAGGCATACAAGAAGCAGAATGAGATCCATTAATATTTATTTGAAAACTTTGAACTCTTTCTTTTAAATAAGTGACACTACTTACAATTATTAAGAAAAGCGAAAATATACCAATTGTATCAATATAAAGGTTCAAATGATTCTTAAACTAATTTTAAAAGTAATTGGCGGAATTTGTCTACATTGTATATACGTGAACAGGCATATTGGTAGTTTTTTAAGAGTGACAGAAATTTTTTTTTTTCGGAATCCACCTCTTACAAATTATATTTCATTCATGCTCGTACAAAATCTTTCCTGTCACTATTTTACCCCCTCCCACCAAAAGAACACAACAAACTAAACAAAAAAAAACAGATTAAACAAGAGGCCTACAAGAGCCTGAATCGTTCACCTGTGCCATGGCTGACACAATATAATAAAATAATCACAACGTTTAAGGTTCTCATTTTCAAATTTGTTTATTGACTGTTTACGTGTCTCATTTTAAGTTTGCTGATGTTATATGATCGACAATTAAACTATGTTCCCAATTGGCAGCTGTTTTTGATAGGACGTAGACCGACTGTCACACTTCTTAAAGAAGACCTTGTAAGGATCATTGTGCCTCACTTTGGTTCCAATTGGCACTGTATTTTCAGTGGAGATCTTTGAATGATTTCCCATGGGGTCAGCGGGTAACAACGTTTAACCTAAGATCCCAGTGGAGATCTTTGAAGTGGAGATGTTTGAATGATTTCCCATGGGGTGTTAGGTTAAACAATGTTACCCGCTAACTGCCATCTAGATAATATGCGGACATGCCGGACACATTAAATAAAGGGAACCAAGTAAGGATCATTGTGACTAAGTATGATTCCAATTGGCCGTGTACTTTTAGAGGAGATCTTTAAATATGTTTCCATATAGGGTCCAATGTTGAAAACACGTTCCCTCCTGGCGACCCTCTTGGATATGATGTGGACTTGCCAGATTTTTTTAAAGGGGCCACTTAAGGACCATTGTGCCCAACTTCGTTTCCAATTGGCCCAGCGGTTTCTGAGAAGATGTTTCAACGAAAAGTTTACGATGGACGGACCACTGACACAGTGATGGAAAGAAGCTCACTGTGGCATAGCCTTGTAGGTTAGTTTTAAAGTTATGCAGGCAATGAAGTTAAGATGCTTTTTTTTTCATTTAATGAAGTTAAGATGCTACTATATTTTTCTGGGAGATTACAGATGGACACAATATACAATCATATACAATTATTATTAATTTGTGAAATAAGTAAAGATTATAAAAGTATTTTTGCGAAAAAAATGTAAAAATTGGTACAAAAACACTTTTTTGGTCTTTATTATGTAACAAATAATTTTTTTGATAAAGTGATATCTGCATCGGTTTTCGAGGTATTGGCAAAAAACTGCAATTTACCCCTATGTTCTATTTTTAGTAACCGTGGCCATGTTTTTTGACCATGAAAATTACAAATTTGTAACTAGATATCCTAGTGGTGATTTACTTTAAGTTTGGTTGCATTTGGCCCGGTGGTTTTAGAGGAGAAGATTTTTGAAAGTGAGCTTACGACGGACGACGGACGCAAAGTGATGGCAAAAGCTCAGGTGAGCTGAAAAAATAATTTTGAAGAAATACCTGTACATAAGAAGGAATTATTTTCTTATTTTTTAATTCACAGCGCTTGAAAATAAATGCTTAATGCATTATACCTTATTTATAACTCTTCAGTATTATTTGATAATAAAAAAAGTCATACTAACATTAGACAATGAAATAAATAAGAAAAAACATCAAATTTGAATAATTTATTCCAAGATAAAGATAAGAGATCATTTGTATTAAATAGATATAAAACAGTTTCACCAGTGTGACTGCTGAGAAAAGTTTTAATTGACATTCCACATTCAAAAATATTCAAAAATATTAAACCTTGAATAAGAGGTCACCTTTCTTTAGAAGACTGGCTGCATAAGTCAAGTTTGACTGTATTTAAGGTAGGTCAAATTCAGTATTTTTCAGCGATATTTACAAAGAATATATAGGGAACTGTGAGAACATGCTTATTGTTTAGCTTTCATATTAAATAAATATTAGACAGATTTTTTTTATTTTTGATATTTCAGAGATATATATTTCATCTGTATTAGTCCGTGGGCTGGAAACACTTTCGGTGCCACCCCCCCCCCCACTTCCGAACCAGACCGATTTTTTTTAGTCCTTCTATGTCCCCTCTTCAAAATAAAACATGTTAACACGAACATAACCTGCACGCATAGACAGTATAGGGCCACTTTTATAGTACACCATCAGAATTTTTTGTATTTTCGTTTTAACCTAAGTTTCATCTTTTAAGCTCCATAATTTTTTAACGATAGGTAATATGTACTGAAATTTGGTACCAAATTAAAGTTAAATTAATATTCTTTACAATGAACTCAAGTTTCGGCTCTTTACGTCATTTTTATGACCTGGGGATGCAAAAAATGTACCCCTCCCCCTGCAAAAAATTGCGAAAATGACAATATTAGGCTGTTAATTCCTTTCAGATAAACAACCCTCGTCAATTGATCTAGTTTTTATGCCTTACTTATCAGGTGTAATACAATGTTGGAAAATAAAACCATTAAAGTCCATAAAATTTTGATTTTCGGTATAAAATTTTAGAAAAATGGAAATTTTCGGAATTTTTGATTTTTTCACAATTTCGACTTTCTGACTTTAGGATCGTAAAATCTGAATATATATTTAATATAATGGCCGATTTAATAATGATTTATGATATAATAGCAAGAAATTCTGCGCACAAATTTTAGTTTCAGACATAATGTAGGTTCAGAAATGTCAAGATTAGCACCCCTCCCCCTCAAAATTAGGGGAAAATTTGAAATATTCTGCCTCTAAATGATAAATGGGAAGTCTAGTGTTTATTTCAATTAATCTGACATGCAGAAGATCATTCAAGTAGATTTAAACTTTTTAAGAGGTCTCTTTTCGACTTTTCTGCCCAAAATTCTATGCAAAATGGGAATTTCCCGTTTTTCAGAATTTCTGCTGTTTTGACTTTGAGATGCAAATACTTCATGAAATTGATATGTAACTTGAAAATGTTGATTTAATATCGTTTCATTATATGTTAGCAATTACAAAGTATGCTTTTAAACATTTTAGACTAACTACAGTCTCACAAATGACAAACATATTACCCCTTACCACACATATTCAACACAATTTATTCCATTTTATTCAGCTTAAAAAGCTTGAAAAGCTCGAACATTGTATTAAGGTCCAATGACATATCATTTTCAAACATTAAAATACACAAAGACTGACTTATATTACAAATAAGATCATGCTAGTGGTTGATGGGCAGTTAATCAACAATTAAAATTGGATTTCGTAAAATTCTGAAATGCTGGAAATCCCCATTTTTCACGAAAATCGCCCAAAATATTCAAGTTTACCCATATTTGGTGTTAAAATTACATATAACGATATATCAAATGCATCTTTTGCAAAGAAAGTAAAACATTAGCATGCTATGTTCATATATATGTAAAGAAAGACATATTTTGGGGACTTTTAAGATTAATTTTGTAGGGGTAGAGGTAAGATTTTCGGTTTTAGAGTCACAGGGAACACTCCTTGTTTTTCTAATCAGTGCTTTAAGATAACTTATATACCGGTTAAAACAATAAATGGGCATATCTTCAGATAACTCCTCCAGATTTGCCGCATATAACAATTTAAAAGTGAATTTTGGACAAATCTGAGATGCTAAAAATCCCCATTTTTGATCAATTTTCGACAAAATATTGAGTTTGAGCTAAAAAGTGGGATTTAAAATACGAAATCATTATAGAATTCATGCAACCCTGCTATATGCGTCGCAGATTTTGCGTGTGGTAGTTATTTTTATCCCTACATAGACAAAAAATTGATAATTTTGAGGAGAATTTGTTGGGGTAGGGGTAAGATTTTTGGTATTTAGAGTCACAATAAACACTCCTTGCTTTTCTAAACAATGTTTTAAGACAACTAGTGTATCGCTTAGAACAATTAATTTGCATATATGCAGATATATTCTATAGATTTGATATATATTGCGATTTAACAGTGAACTAAGGACAAATCTGAAATGTTGAAAATTCCCATTTTTCATGAATTTTGGGAGAAATGTTGAGTTTAAGTCGACAAATGGCTGTTAAAATACCTAATCATGATGTTATTCATGCAACATTTCATATACAACAGACGTTTTCCGTATTCGGGTTATCTTTATCCCTACATAGACCAAAAACTGATAATTTCAGGGAAAATTTGTTGGGGTAGGGCTAAGATTTTCGGTATTTACAGTCACATATTACACTCCTTGTTTTTCTAAACACTGTTTCAAGACAATTAAAGTATTGCTTAGAACAATTAATTAGCATATCTGCAGATATATTCTATAGATTAGGTATATCTTGCGATTTAATAGTAACTATGGACAAATCTGAAATGTTGAAAATTTGTTGGGGTAGGGGTAAGTTTTATTGATGTATGATGTTCATATTACATAAAAGTAGCCATTATTTGTAATGGTTGTAAAGCAAATATAATAAGCTTTCATTTGATACCTATTTTAAATGATATTTGTTCACTAAAAATAATATTAGGCAAATGAAAGACAAAACTTATTCAAAAACGAAATTATTAAAAGGTCCATGTATTTGGTCTATTTGAAATTAAAATTTTGGTCATTTAAAATATGTTGACATCGTCTCTACATATTTTATATCAAAGAAAATAGATTGAAAAGCTAAAAACAATTTTCAGAATCGGGAATTGAGATGCACTTCGGGCACTTCGGGTTCTCTAGACCATCAAACTTGCGCATTTTCAATGAAAATATCAGTTTTTTTCGTCAATATTTCAATGGGATAGGGGTACGTTTAATTGTGCTAGGCATAGAAAATGTTAAAACTTTAGTTCTTTGTAAAGCTCTTACAATAAGCAATCATTTGATACCCCGTTTTTATAACTGGAAAGCATTTGCTTAACATTTTTGAAGCAACTGAAAGAAAAACTTGAATGAAAAACGAAATTTTCCAAAATTTTGGCAGGTGGGTCTAAAAATGGGTCAAATTCCACAAGTGCTTGCAGGTTATGCTCATGTTAACATGTTTTATTTTGAAGAAGGGATGTATACGGACTTAAAAAATGGGTGGGATTCGGAAGTGGGGGTGCACGGGGGTTATTCCAGCCCATGGACTATATGTTGAGCTTAAAAAATCTATATGTCACCGTTTAATTAAAAAAGATATTTTATATAATTTACGAAATAGACAATATTAACAGGAAAAGGGAGCTAATTCGCAGGACAGTGTATGCCAATCTATTACGACGTCACAATGAAAATGCCAAATTAAGGAATATTCCGGCTTGAAATTCAAGTCAATGATAAATTATCCCTTATTCAAAACAAGATGGTAAATTCACCGAAGCCGCTATCTTAACATGTCTAAATATTTTACCTATGGGACTGGAACAAAGATGCCGTCCTATCCCTTAATCATACCCTTCAGACTAGAAGCCATCAAATTATTTTTTTAGCATGTGCAACTGAATTTTCCCATGTTCAAAATTTCCTGGTTTTTAAACTTTATGAAGCCATATTAAGCAAAACTTTGGTTTTTTTGTAGTTCAACACGTCTAGTAGTCGGGTTGACGAAAGTTTTACGATATTTCCGTTCCTAATATCAAAATATCGGAGTTTAATTAAATCTTTTACAAACAAATGCATAAAGAAAATAAAACAAAACTGTTATAGATGCACATATTTTTTTATCAACTCTTAACCAAATTTTTAGTTGATGTTTTGATTGAAATGATAATATTAAACATATTTTATACCGATAATAACTTTTAAAGATAAAGAATAAATTTTGTATTTTTAGTCAGAAATTGATCATTTCATATAAGGGCAAACGGCAATTTTGTATATAAATACTCGAAAGTTGGAAAATTTTGAGTTTAAGTATTAAGGCCACTCACAATTTTTTTTTAAAAATTACAAGTTAAAAATTAACTGTGACAAATCGTGAAAAGTGTTGTCTGAGCTCACATTTTAATAAGTGCTTATATCATCATTTTTATATGATTTTGGCTTTCATATTTAGATCTTATTGGTTATTTTTTTCTATACGTTTTCACAAGTATTTCGGTTAACGGACTTCCAACTGTTTTGATTTTATCTGCACTGAAGGGACATAAATTGTCGAAACGCGCATATGCAGAAACAATATTTACAGTAACTTCGGTATTTTGTTATTTTATACCACCTATGAAATCCATTCAATAAAACTACATTTTTACATTCTTAATATCATAAATCTGCAATACATGCAATACATTCTTTTTTAAAACTAGGAATTGCGAGAATGAAAATAAAAAGAGTACAAATCAGAACCTCAGAAAACCGCTGTCTATTATGCAGATGGTGTGATATATTATAATAAGATTGATATGATGTATGGATTCACTAGAAAGCTAGATTGGAAACGAGGTAATGTTTTTAAATTCAACGTAATGCTGAACTGAACTACAATTATCTCAAGAAAGGATCTGCTGTATCTAAGATGGAATCGGATCATCCATCAGCAGAAAGTGATGCGACTGTGTCGGAAGATAGTATATCCTTTTCTGAAACGAAAACACTCTCAGATCTACCAACTGAGATAAAAAGGACCCTTGAATTAGAAACTGAATTCTTATCTTTTCCAACATATGACCAAGATTATTTATCAGAAGGGATTAAACGAATCCCGGAACACGTAGAAAGACTGCAACAGTCCAACAGCTATGCAGAGTCTGTATCAAAAGGAATTGAATTCCAAACTGAACAAAAGCAATTCACAAGTTGTGATATGACTCTTTTAGAAATCAAAAGCTACTTGCAACAAGACAATGAAAAACAAGTACTACCAACTAATACCACGACTGCATCAGCAATTACAATTATATATGATAGAACAGGAAATGAGAAAGAAATAATAACAGGTAGTGAAAACATTGTTTCAGAAAAAAGCAAAAGCTCTGAAACAACCACTAGACAACTTATAGCGGCAGATGGGACGACAGTAGCAAACTTTACGGAATCAAGAACTGAAAAGCAGCAGATTACCGATACTGATACAACTGTCTCAGAAATAGTCACTACCTCTCCCGAACTAGTGCCTCAACAACAACAACAAACAAATTTCCTTTCTGAATCAGGAGTTGAACAACAACAACAATCAAATTCTCTTTCTGAATCAGAAGCGGAACAAAAACAACAAACATATTCCCTTTCTGAATCAGGAGCTGAACAAGAACAACAAACGGATAATCAGGTGTCAGGAGATATCAATAACGAATCAAATAGTACTCAACAACAGACAGCATCCAGTCAGACAGATTTAACAAGAGGGTAAAATTGTGTTTATTCATATTTTTTCGGGAGGGGTTGTTTATTTTGTTTCTTAGTTTTCTAACAAGAATGTGATGTAATATAATTTTGAGAAACTTTATTTTTACACTATAAAGATTTGCATTAAAATTATTAAATAACAGAAACAGAAAAAAGAATTAAAAAAGGATTGTTAATTACTCAAATGAAAGTCAAAAGACATGATCAAAATGAGAACACAACAAAACAAATGACACACAATATTGATTAGGCAATAATAAAGATACAGTTTATTATCAAAATTGTATAATCAAGGATATGTGATTTAATAGGCGAACATTAGCAAAGAAAAGTCTTATATTAAAATGTTACATTAAAAAAACGCGAACATCAATGACTGCTTAGACTGCAAAACAAATCCATCACAGTTTGAACAAAACGAGATACAACCGGTAAAATGTGATTTAATTAAACAGTAGCAACAAAGGAAAACATTCTGAAAAAGCACAAAGTAAAACCGGACGGGGAACTTGAACGATGTCAAGAAAATGGTATTGTAGTCTTAATGTGAAGTTTTATTTAAGTATAAAGGCTTGAACTATTAAACTTAATCTTTCGTTTATAGAAGCAGTATACCTACAGCATGTACTACTGAATGCATTTTTTTATTTATAATTATCGCAATCTGTCTAAAGAGCAAAATTTCTGTATCAGATAAAAGACGCCTACTGTTAAGGCTTTGCAGAAGTCTTTACTTTGCTTCTTTCTTACATTTTGCAGCAAGCAAAAAGCATCATTACTGTAAAAATCTGAACAAAAAACATTAGCAGTTTGAACCGAAAATGAGGAACAATAGATATGAAATGTCAGTGTAACAAATGAAAATTGACATTTTCAGCTAGATTCACGTCTTCCTGGATTTGGCATTACCGGTTTTGATTCTACCCTGGATTGACCCACTGACAGTGACGGGTGCTGTATACAGAGCTGGACATGCTAACCCTTCCGAAGCACCTGATGTCACTCTGTTTTTTGAGAGTTCACATTGTTAGTGCTTTAGTTTTTTGTGTTGTATATGTAGTGGTTTTGTGTTTTGTGGGCATGTAGTGTCTTTGGTCTTCCGTCTTCTGGTGTTCTTGATTTTGCTTTGTCTCTAGACTTTGATTTATGTAATCTTGTGCTTTGTTCCTTCGGTATTTTACTGCCGTTGTTTCATCACATATTCTAAAAGATTAATTTACACCATTGTGATATTTTTTTATCTGTATAACCGTTGAAGAGACGTTTTACATTGTTTCTAAAATGCAATACTGTCATCGACAAGTATAAAGCACCTCAGTAATCCCTAATCTAGTTCATTATGAAACAACATAATTCCGGAGTTGCTGTAAATTTTGTCATTGCCCTTAGTTTTATGATCATAAACCAAAATATGTGCAAACAATTTAGAACAAATAGCTAATAGGACCTTGATAAGAACTCCTAATCATCATGGTCATTTCTTTATTTTATGACGTTTTCAACAACACTTCCTGTTGAATTGATACCGGAAACGTCCACAATAGAAGAAGAGGCTGGGCGTGCAATTTAATCGGTTTAACCCACCATATCTTTTAAAATTCCTGTTGTAAGTCAAAAGCATTGCAGTTTAAATTTTGTTCGGTTGTTTTGCACCAACTTCGTCCTTTTTCATTTTGATTTGGCTCTGGACAAAAGATAATATCGTTTAATTTGTTATTATTCTTATTGATGTAGAAGTTACAATGTAAGACGCAATAGGAGGGAAAAATACATTCCGTATGAAAAGATTAATTATAGATAAATTACAGTAAATGTAGATTAAGTATGTATAATCATGGTACTTTTCTATATGTTTTTCATTATGCATTTTATTAGAATACCCAAAGGTTTATCAGCAGAAGAATCCAATTATCTGCGCTTTTGTCATCTTGTTCAGAAAATTGCTCCAGAGGCTGTACGATATCGGTTTGATCAGAACTTCCCTCCTTCTGATCTTGATAAAACTTTCCTAGCAAACAAGGATACATTAGAGGAACTAAAAAAGAGGAAGATATTAACAAAAGCATAGTATAATTTACTCTTTCCTTGCGGTAAGTGAAATTAATGTGCACTTAAAAAAAATATACCTCAAAGTTTTTAGTTTTTTCCATCTGATCTTGATGAGACAATTCATGCCAAGATATCTTTAGATAATTTTTTTAACTAAGGGGATCTAGAATTTATCAATATGCGATCTATTATCAGTCAGTGTCATCAATCATGCGCTCACAGCTGTAAGGTACGTATGATGCTTCTTGAGATATCAATTGTTCTTCAATTCCCATGCACATAATGTATTAGTGACAGGGATAAAATTCACTTTATGGTAATGAAGGTTGAAACGTCAAATATTTTAAGGTAATTTGCATATACAATTCCAAGGTTATGGCAAACATAAGATTAGTGCTCGGGTTTGGGTCTCTTATTTAGCAACGCGAATTTAAAAATGAAGTACTTTCAAAAATTTTACAAATGCAACGGCTGTATAATACCGAAGGAACAAAGAATTTGTAATCGCAAAAATCAAAGTCCAAAGACATGACCAAAAAATCAAAACAAATACGTAAGACAGCTACAAAACGCAAAACGAAGAAATAAAAACATAACATTCAAAACCAAGGTACTTGCAGTGTGAACTCCTACTGTTAACAGCACCACTACACTATCAATAAAAATATCTAGGAAAAAGTCAAAGGGGGCAAAGTAAAATCCAGTAAGATGTGAATGTACATAATAATGTAGTTGAAAATTTCCAAAGAATGCACCAAGAAAAAGTGGTAAGATTACTAAATATCGGAGTTACTTTTATATCATTTTCTGCATATGCACACCTCGACAACTCATGTCTCATCAGTTCAGTTCAAACCAAAACATTCGGAAGTCCATTAGCTGAAAAAAATGTAAAAGCTGATAGAGAACAAATAACCGAGAGGATCAAGATAGAAAAGCCAAAATTCACCTAAGGACAGAGATCCTCCTGTGTTCTAAACAAAACTTTGTAAAATTTAAATATTGTCAGTTTCAATAAAGTCGGGTTTTGGGTCAACTCCGAAGTAATGACTGCTTGTTTGGTGAATAACTTCGGGACTAACAGTTCACCAGGAGAGGCATCGGCCCAGTAGTAATAAATAAAAAAATACCGAAGTTACTGTTAGTTCATTTTATGCATATGCGCTTTTTGACAACTTATGTCTCATTAGTGCACATTTAATCAAAACATTTGGATGAATGGAAAAAAAATGTAAAAGCTGAGAGAGAACAAATAACCAAAAGGATCTAATAGAAAAGCCAATCACCATCTTAAGACACGAAGGAGATAATAAAATGTTCTACTTCTCACGTTCATTTATCCATAAATCGTCTATTTCATTTAAAACTATTACGAATTAACGAATAATTAATTTAAGCGAAGGAAATGTTATTTCGTTTAAATTAAGTAGTATTTCGATAAATCGAAATAGTATTTCAAATTGAAAAAAAAAACGAAATATTATTTCAGTAAAATGTAATACTATTTAGAGTAAGAAAACGAAAAACTATTTAGAATAAATATTATTTCGAATTAATGTAATTGAATTAAAAAAAAGAAATATTTACTTCGATAAAACTAAATAATAATTGCGAAATGTTTTTGAAACGAAATACTGTAAACGTTGAAATTTTCGCGTGGGGGTAATTTCTGCTTATTTCGCGTTTCGGAATTTTAAGCAAATTGTATCGATAAAACGAAATTTCATATAGACACAACTGTTTTTCGAAAAAAATAATGTTAATTCGAAGAAATGAAATAAAAAATATAATTACTGCATGTCAGTGAATGAGATCCGTAAGTTAATAATGCTTTATGTATTTCGTATGTTTGGGTTCTAGTGCTGCTGATGAGGAATTAATTTCGAAATGGCAATGCAGCTCATTAAAATTTTTGCAGTTGGAGTTACCATATGTGTTATGATTTCATGTTCATTTACTCCATATCCTTTCGTAAAATATTTACAGGGATTTTGTTGTGATTAATGAAGAAAAGATAGCAGGAAACACTTACAATGGCTGAACATTATAATCACATGCCATAATCATAATCCACCAGGGAACTGTAAAACAAAAACAAGAAATGACAAAAGACAAACATAGACACCGATAGGAACTCGGGATAGCCGGACTTGGTACCGGCACTAGCAACAGCTAGCGGTAGGATTAAATCGGCTTATGGTAACCCAAACCTCGTTTTTCCCTATCCCGTTTCCATATAGTATAATAAACATACAAATAAAACCCAATACAGGAAGATCATTAACTCTAAGACCACAATCTTGAAAAAGATAGAATAAGACAAAACGTAATTTAGAAAGATATGCTAGCCGCTTAACTGCCGGCTAGCTCAAGGAGCCTAGTCTGCTGGTAAAACACTGTCGCACTACGGAATACAAATCAAATTCAAAACTCACGGAGGGTTTGATGAAGAATCATCATTTGTTTCAGTAGACATTGGAAGTATCAGTGAGAGGTCAGCATACCTGTACAATCCTTAGGTCATTTCATCCCAAAACCAATTTAACCGAATCATATAGAATATCCGGTCAATATCCCCTATTACGTAAAGAATGTAAGTTACGTCCAAGTTTTTCTTGATTTTTTTATCAGTTTTTTCATTTTATAACATTTCCGAAAGCACGAGGAAACTTAATGCCCTTAGTAATAAGCTGTTTGCGAGTCGCACTACATTAAGATCATATCTTCAATAAAACATTCGTTAATCATTTTATGAAATATGATACCTTGTTGTAAAAGTTTGGATGTGATAGTAAGGTAAAGTAAGTGAGAACCGAACCGTCAGTCTAAAAAGAACAATCCAAGGACAATGGTTATGTTCATTAAAGTCGTCAAGAGTAGAACAGACGCGTGCGAATCGTACCAGTTTAGATATATACACCCCGTATGATGGAGCTACATAAAAAAGGGAAATTAGTAATAGTGAAATCAAAATAAAATTCAAGTTTTTATTTTCCCATAGTCAACAATTATAGTTCGGTCGAGAAATTGGCAGTATTTAGAATGATTGTTTGCTTTATTAAGTTTTAGTTCTTGTGGGTAAATGCAGTCGACATAGTCTTAAAACTAGGGATTGTCAAATGTGAGGGTATCGTCGATATACCTGCGGTTATCGTTGAAAGTTGATTTTAGTTTATTAATGTTTTGTATGCTTCAAACTGTAGTTTTTTCAAAAAGTCAAACAGTGACACTGATATTTTGTTTGTTAAATTTACAGGATCAACAGCTGTTTCAACAGACTTTGACATTACACTTATGATTTGTTTGTTTCGCAATTTATCGTCAATTACACCACCACAGTCAGGTGATTACAACACTCTGCCACCGCCAAGCGACAAGAGCTTTGGTGCTGACTTAGCAAGGGTCAAATATCATAGAAATCGAATTGCTCACTGCCTAGACAGACAAATAGACAACAACGATTTTCCTATTGCTTGGGGAGAGCTCTCAAAGGTAATTTAAAAATTAAATTAGATATGGTTATATATATGCAAGATTAGACGCCCTTGTGGAAAAAGCAAAGCAAATCCATTATATATTTAGATACTATTTATACGAAAAAAAAAAATTAAAAAAAAAGCCGAAAACGTAGAGACGTCGCGTGGTTTTGGTGATACAACGATAATCGCAAGTATTTTGTCTTTTATTTCTATGTCAAGCAAAACAGAGAAAACATATGTTAATAAATGAATATATCAATTTGTTCAAAAAATTTAAATTGCAAAGTTAAGCAACATATCAAATCCTTTGTTTCACATGTTCAAACACTATTCATCATCAATTATATGAAAAATGCGCTGCATTGTCATGGGGACAAGTAACACAAATATTTGTCACTAATTACAAATTCATGAACGGCGATAAGAATGAAGCAAATATTTTTACAACTTTGATATGCATGGAAAGCTGACATTTTAGCGGTGATGAGTCATAAAAATTGTTACGTCAAAAAATCATATATTTGCGTCAGCAAGTTCAGAAATCATAGAAAAAACGGAGACATTAGAAAAAAGTAATCCGGAATTCGAAACGGAAAAAAGGGAACAACCTATATTAACTATCTTGACCAGTTAAACTTGAAACTGATTACATATTTTTCAAAAGATGTATGTAAAGAAAACTTTTTAAAAAAATGTAGAAAAAATCAGAATACTGTTTTTTATTCTTTCCAAGTCTCATATTTTTTTTTAATTTTTACGTCGGGGATATGCCTTCTCTTTTCGCTATCATAAATAAAAAGTTCAAAATGAAGATGTGCGTCCAAAATAAATTCATATTTAAAAAAAACAAGTTCTTACCCTAACATCTGATAAAAATAATAATAACTAGATTTGCAATTGCAAGCAATAGCTGATGTCTCCCCGGACAGCCAATTAGATGATTCCAGCTTGTTCGCAGCATCAAAATCTACCAAGAAATCAATTTTCGTTGAAATCAATTTATCAATTATCCAATTCTGAGCACTTTGATTCCCCCGCCTTTTTTTGTCATTTCCATTGCAACCGATGCCATATTGAAGTCTTGGACATCTGAAACCTTTCCCCCGTGTCCTAAGCAACCTTTCTGTACATTTTCATTCAATTCTGAGCACTTTGATTTTCCCGCCTTTTTGCCGTTTCAATGGCAACCGGTGCCATTTTGAAAATATTTGGTGGTGCATGCACATCTTCTCATAGTGACCCAACTTTGTGCCAGGTATGAATGATTTCTGTCCAGGCATCTTTGAGAAAATTGGTGGACAAAATCCTTGGAAGAAAGAAAGAAAGAATAATGAAAACTAACAAAGAAACGGACCAAAAACAATATGTCGTCCCGACTACGCCTGGGGCGACATAATAAAACGGGTTTTTGTTTTATAAAAATATGGCTGAAAACAACTGCAGTTCGCATCTGTCACACTTGCCACTTTTGGGGCGTTTTTGCGGATTTTAGGTTTACATGCCAGAGCTTTCGACGTCTCACGGAATAAAGATTTTATGAACTAGAAAAATGAATGCAAACGGGTGTATACTATTTGCAGTTCTGCAGTGGCCAATGTGACGTTTACTTGTTGCAAGCACAATATGAAAGAAAAGTGAAACCGACAGTTGGCGCGGGTATAGAAGTTATAAGGGGAAGTCACTTTTTTCAAGAAGTGAATCTTCTTTGCTTCAAACTGATGAAAAGAAAATAACTTTGATTATTTCCTAGTACTAATACTGCTGTTTGTAGTACTATCTCAATAACTATATATACTATAGGATCCTGAATCGAACATGCCGTGCACATAGGTTTTCACATATAGTTCACAGTGTCTGTCTTTCTGTCCGTCTGTACGTCCACATCTTCTTATGAACCCTAAAACTAAAAAAACTACACACAAATTTATATAGTGTAGAGATTTTTTTTACAGTGATTTAATATCATTTAAAATCCGTCAAATATTGTTGAAAATCTTATTTTTCTTTACATCGGGCCCTTCCTGACGTTGTATAAAGGAATGATAACCGGTATTATGTTTTGCTCATTTTTTGGGTATAATCTTTAATTCCGCTGTGCAGATTGGGAATTCCGGTGCATATTAAACCACGAGAAGACCAATTTTATAATTTCATGAAATATCACAAAATACTTTTTTATGCAAAATGAAAGTACAAAATTGTAGCTTTTCTTTTATAAAACAAGAATATTTTGCGAAAGAAACGAATGGAAGGACTCACATACCGGAACTTTTTAATAAATTTTGTAGACGTTTGTCATTTTGATTTCTTTATCTCTTTAACAGAGACCGTGTTTGTGAAAAATATAGTGATACAGACCTGGGACTACAGGAAGTTGATTTAATATAGTTTTCAAGTCAGAGTCTTGACTTTATTATATTAATTTTTGTTTTGAATCATTTTTTTAAACTTGACTGGGAGAATGATATTTTTGAATGAAAAACAAAGCATGTTAAGTAGAGTATTACTATTTCAAAAGAGTTGTGCTATATTAATTGTAGACTTCCGACTCGTGATTCCCTTTCGTCTTCGATTTAATGGCGCCAAGTTTAAGACTACATCCTTTTAGCATTTCTAACGCAAAATAACACCAAAATGACGTTACCGAAATTATCACCAAGACTGTACGTGACGTCAGAGATAAATATTTTTACCAGAATTTAACCTCTATGAAATACAAAAAGTATTTTCTATGATTTTCTGCCAGCGACGTAAGTTTTACTATTTTTGCTTAGTGTCTTCTCAGTAACGACCAACCTGGATTCTTTTTAATTACTAAGAATAAGAATGTTAATCTCTTTATAGAGGAGTCTGAAGATAAATAGCAAAACACCAAAGTTACTGGAATTTTGTTTCTGGATATAAGCATTTCGAAAAGTTGCAGATACACATTTACAGTAACTTCGGTATTAAGTTATTTGTTACCACTGGGTCGATGCCTCTGCTGGTGGACTGTTAGTCCCCGAGGGTATTCACCAACCCAGTAGTTAGTACTTCGGTGCTGACCCGAAAGCCGATTTTATTTTAACCTTGCAATATCTAAATTTTTGAAAATTTTGCCGAAAACTAAGGAGTATCTCCCTCACGCAAAGCTCTGTCCTTAGCTGATTTTGGCTTTACATTTAGATGATATTTGTTATTTGTTCTCTATCAGTTTTTAAACATCTTTGAGTTAATGGTCTTCCAAACGTTTAGATTTTATCTGCACTGAAGAGACATTAGTTGTCGAAATTCGCATATGCAGAATTTAAATTTACAGCAACTTCGGTATTTAGTTATTTAGAAGTCTATAAACCAAAATACGTGTAGAAACTGATAAAGAGCTAATAACCAATAAGATATAAATATAAAAGCAAAAATCAGGTATGCGAGAGTGAGATACTCTTTAGTTTTAAACACAATTTTCAGAAATTTAGATATTGAAAGTTTCCACATGTTCCAAAAGAAATCAGTTTTCGGATCCGCACCGAAGTATTGGCTACTGGGTTGTTGAATACCTTCGGGGACTTACAGTCCACCAGCAGAGGCATTGGCCCAGTGGTAATAAATAACATAATACCGAAATTATTATAATGTTGTTTCTGCATATGCACATGAAGACAACTTATGTCTCTTCAATGCAGATAAAATCAAACATTTGGAAGTCCATAAACCATAATACGTGATAAAAACTGGTAGAGAGCAAATAAAATAACAATTCAGATAGAGCTATTGCGTGTGTTTTATTGAAATCTTTAATTCACAGTAGAATTGCAAAAACTCATTTTGCGTTCATAGTGGAAGGCGTTCTTATTGAATAGTGGATGGTGTTCTCATCGAAGGATGATTGTGGCATATGTGAAGTACAAACCGATTTTCATACATCATGAATTAAGGTAGAAAAATTTTAACCTAAATGATTAAACAATCACGCAACTGACACAAGAAACAAGAAGTTAACAACCCTAGTTAGACAGTGTCTACTATCATCTCTGCAGAGTTGAAACCGATTGAAAATTAACCAATCAGGTAACGAACTTTCAACAAACTACAATTTTAATCATTATGTGACGGGAGCCACCTTTAGAGCAAATTGTGCCTTTCATTCAACTCAAGATGACATTGTGGTTCATTCGGAAATTTTTACCAGTTTTAATGTTTGAAAGGATTATGTTGGAAAAATACAAGTTCTTAATCCTAAGTCTGCAAAAGTCTAGACTGATTTTCTTTTTGATAAGCGGTCAAAGCTGCATTACTTTAAATTATTCAAGCTTTTTTTTGTAGAAATTAAAAGTTTGAGTTCGTTTTATTGAAGCAGATATCGATCTTTTTGCAGAGTTATGCTCATTGAATTCGATTTTTTTTTCTGTTGAAGTACCTACGTTATATGTTAACATTTCATAACCACATCGCATTACTTATTTTGTTCCTAGTAGGAATTGTTGAAGCCAGAATATCTTAGCTTGAAATGTATTTTAACAGATTCCTGAATTTTTGGAAATCAATTTTGATCGATAATCCCGCATGCGTGAGACATTAGTCATTGTTGAAGCTTTCTTCAACATTAAGTAAAAGATATAAATATAGCTCAACACGGACATAAAAGTCCATGTTTTTATTACAATGTAATATTTATTTTTCATTTTATTTTTTCACTGTATTTCCGGCTTAAATGTCTATGTTGCTCTGCATTTCTTTGTTAACCCTGAGAGCTGTTAGGCAACGAATATTTTGTTCTATATTTATCAAGGGAAAGGAAAATGATTTCAACAGAAATAACGACCATTTGAATCATTGATGAACACACGTTGAAATTTCAAGAATAACAACAGCAGGATCTGCCTTTCCTAAACTGTGTTAGAGAGCATTATTACTAATCTATTGTCCTATTAATATTCTCAGGCTATTGGCAGAATTGGTGGAGAAAGATATGAACAAGAGTGTGCTAATCTCCTGATCACCAATTTAGATCCATCATATATGGATATTTATAGAAATTTTTTTATTAGAGAAGCTGATTTGAAAGAACAAGTGGAGGAAATTGAAAAGAAATTGAAAGATCCAGTACCAGTTAATGAAAGAGGTAAAGTGCAAAAAAATATATATATTTAAATAAAAAAAACAAAAATAAAAAACAAAACAAAAAACAAAAAAACAAAAAAAAAAACAAAAACAAAAACAAAAGATAACACAAGACATCTATAATGGCCAAAAGTTACAATCAAAGCACACAATCCGAAAGGGATCTGCATTAGAAAAACACGAATGAAAGAACAACCTAAATCAATTGGAATTCGTTAGCAAGATTTCATAACAGAACTAGCAAACGTTATTGGTATAAATAATAGGTTTATGTGTAACCAAAATTCCTCTATCCAGTTTCCCCATAGTATAATAAGCATACTAATAAATCCCAGTACAGGTAGATTACTCACGCCAAGTCCACTATCTTGAAAAACTAAAGAATAAGGAAAGACGTTATGTAGAAAGGTGGGCCTGTAGTGCTCACTGCTAATCTGAAGGATAGCTCAAGGTGCCTCTTCTGTTGGTAGAAAATCAAAATTCAAAACTTCATAAATGGTTCGATAAGATTAATTGTGTTATCAGTAACCATCGACAGTATAATGCGAGACATGTAAAATTTTCAGGTCAATAGACCCAAAAGCCAATTATCTTATTCATATAGAATGTCTTGTCGATACCAACTATTGCGAATTGAATGGATGTTATGTCCAAGTTTTTTTTGTAAATTGAATGAGTATAAATTTCATTAGCATTGTAAGTATGTTACTAAATGAAGAATGTAATTAAGCATTAGCAATAAAGGGAGTAGGTATATTTTTTTTCTGTAAATGAAATAATATTCCGAAGTCTTATTTTGATTCTTGCCTGCTTTAACAGATATAAACCTATGGGAAAAAACTTGTTGCAACTTGAGCGATTACATTTTTTAGTTGGGGATAATAAGCTGAAACTATTGACTGTATGATGACATGGATAGGATTAGATCATGCCACCAAGGAGCCTCATAGTTACTGCAATATTCCTAACATTTGCAATTATGGTATGCATGCTTGCCCTAGCTGGACCATGTTTCATGCCATAAAAAATCGTATCATTTAAATTTTGTTTTTGTTTTTTGTTTTTTGGTTTAATATATTATTTAAAATCACAGCAAGTATATATAAACAATAAGTATAGAAAACCAAACTTCTATGAGATCTACAATCATTTAAAACTGACAAGAATGCCCGCTTTCTTAAAAAACATTGCCTTCATTAGGACAAAAACGAGAAATGATTTCATCAGCGGCAATTGTAGCACTAAAACCAATTACTAGAGTCATGTGACTATAAAGGTCCTCACCTGACTAGAACAGGAAGTTGTAAGTTGCACATAGTCGACCGCAAGTAGATACTTTCTTGTATACATTATGTTTAACCATAAATGCCCTCTCCCCTCCCAAAAAAAAAGTTCTCATTTACAATTTTTTTTTGGAAATAGCTCGACATGTGACCTGAAGGAGTTCCTATAGAGAAATTATGAAGTGTGCATGCGTAGCCAGAAGTGGTTTGTGTTTCTTGTTGGTCACCATTTTGACCAGAAATGGCCTAATATCCTGTACAAAGATATATTGTAGTTGATGTTGACTATATACAAATTTGATATTTTCTCATTCAAAACTATTCATGAGTGATCTTTATAAACCAGAAATGCCACAGTTGTTTGTCCTGTGAGTGTGTTTTATCACACCTGAATTCAAAATTTTTGGAATGATAGATATCTTATGTTGTTCTAGGATGATATCCCTTTTACCATACTTTTAGTGTTTTATTCTTTCATTATTTCTCCCTTTTTTATCCCCTTGTTTGTATTATTGTACAACTGTCTCACTATTTTATTCAATTCTCACAAATATTTTCCCCTTTTTTGCCCTTTATCTAATCTTTTTTCCATCTTCTAACATTATTTCATGATAACATGCCTTTTCCTCCAATTCGAAGCAATTTGATTTTTTCCCCACTTTATCTCTGTTTCCAAGGCAACGGTTGCCACACGGAATTTTTTAAGACTAAAACATGTTTGCTCGTGCTAAGTTATTCTCCTGTCAAATTTCACTCAAACTGAATTTTTCCCGCCTTTTTTCTGTGTCCGTAGTAACAGTCGACATTTTTTTTGATTTTGAAGACCAAAGCTTGTTTCAACACATGCTAAGTTACTTTCCATTCCATTCTGGGCACTTCGAATTTTTTCCAGCCATTTTTCTGGTGTGGCAATATAATCTCTGTTCTTATTAACCTTCATTGCAAGTGTCTTGTGTATGCAAACGTTATTAGAACTTTCAACCCTTTACAATTGATTTATTATTTATTCAAATATTAGAAATATATTATTCTTTATACCATTACCCCAAGCATTTCTTTCTTTTAAATTTTGACCACTAGGGTTGAGCTACAAAATACTGGTTTGTCAATGACTGGTCAAAATTAGTTGCATGAGGGACGTTCTTGTTAAGAAAGTACAATACATTCTCTAATTTTTTAACAGTATAATTATTTTCGTTTAAGGGTCCAAAAATGGAACAATGCACCAAACATTTTCATTCAAAGATTATCAAATTTTAAAGTTCAAGCATGAGAGTTATATAAATTTTGATTTCAGTAACACAAGAGAACATTTATTAACACAGGGAACATTTGTATCGAATACATATAAACATTGTTTTCTTCTTATAAAAAAGGTTCTATAGTATATCCCGTACTCATGTGGTGCCCTTGTTTCTTGTAGTTTCCGATGTTGTCGTTGTCCACATAATGTTCTATCTGTGTTCTCACTTACTTGACTTTATGGAAAGTTAGAGGTTAATTACTTCATCTACTGGAATAGAAAATTTACATCAAGATACTGTACAATCGCTCAACCGTAAATAAGGACTTTTGATAACACAGGGATAACACGGTATCAATAAAAAGTGTTCATTTGTACTTCTGAAAACATCTTAGTAGTCATTTATAGCTTCTTTCTTTCTGAAAACCTACAAAAAGGCCAATCCATCTAAATTTTAGCACTGTTAACTTTTTTTGTATATTAATGTTTCGGTTACTTTTTCAACAAAAAGTTTGTGCATTCCAATAAATCTTTTAGTTTTGTATTTCTTAAGAATTATCAAAAATAAAATTATTGATTCATTGCTCTGTTTTCTTTCATATTTGCTCTGTATTCATTGTATTCATTGCTCTGAAAAAAAAAGGAAGTTGAATCATTGTTTTAGTAAAAATATATGTCCATTGTGTTAATGAGTGTTTTTACTCTCAATACAATGTTTCAAAAACGATAACTTTTTGGAGTAAAGTCCTATATTTCCAAAAGATGAACCAGAAAAGATATTTTGCACAGGGCGTTTACATTTGTTTTTGTCTTCCACTCAAACATGATTGCATAGAATCAATTTCATTCCCCTGATTTTACGAAATCGGTCACTGGTGTTACGTAACGAAAGGGACATATTCATCATTAGATCCAATTTTATTCGCAATGTATGTTCCCTTGTACAACGGGTCAGCTTGCTCTGCAAAGCCAATTACTAGAAACAAATACTGGATTTTGATGCTAAATAAACATGAAAACATATTCAAAAAGAAGTAACAAAAGTGACTGAAATCAAAATTTTGATGTTACATTGCATCCCTTAGAGAGTAGATTTTAGGCTTAAATAACATCATGGTGTCTTATTGAATACCCATAATTCAAATATGAAGTAGTACTTCAGAAAGGCAATTAGTTAATCAGTTAGAGAGATAAACTTCACTCACTGGGTGATATTCACGGTTATGGTAACACAAGGGACGCGGCCAAGATATTGTTTTGGCCCCGTTCGACTGTCCGTCTGTCCTTCCGTCTGTTAGATGAACCTTGTCAGTGAAACTCCTTCCTCTTTTTTTTTAGATTTATGGATTTAATTTTGTTACAGAATTGTTGCATATAGTCTGCAGATACGCAATAAGCTATCGGATTTTGATATTGGTCTTGGTGCAAACAAGAGGCCCCAAGATGTCGAATTTAACACATATGAGGTTGTCAGTGGATCTCCTCCTATATTTTAATTTTTTTTATGGTATTGTTGCATATAGTCTGCAGATGCGCAATAAGCGTTCAGATTTTTAGAAAGGTTGCATTGTAACGCTTCTAATATCATGACCCTGTCAGTTGAAATGAACTATAAAGAAAAACAGGTGCTTCAATTTGAAAAACAAAATTGCCCAAAATCATATTTTTGAATTTAAACAGTACGTTAGTGAGAAAATAAAGTAATTGACATAGATTTGAAATTTTGGTGATCATTTAAAAGAATTATTCAAGAAAAACGAAACCAACTCTCTTAACGGAAAATTTATCATCGGTAAACTTCGGGTGATTTTGGTAGAATGGTTTGTCATTGGACGGAATCTTCAATGGATTAAATAAAGTGCATCTTGGCTGAAATAATTGATATCCTGCAATTAAAATGGATAACACGTTCTCAAGGTGAAACGATTTTACATAAACAATAATAGAATAATAGAATTGTTGCATATAGTCTGCAGATGTGCAATAAGCTTTCAGATTTTTAATATTGGTCTTGGTGCATACGAAAGGCCCCGAGATGTCGATTTTTTCATATGTGAAGTTTGTTAGTGGAAATCTTGTTTTCTGTGTCAAACTGGAAAGTGCGGGAATTGCCATTTTTTTTGATAGCACCACTTCTAGTTTTGATTTAATTATCCTATTGATGTGATTTGGTGAAACCAGTGGAAAGTGTTAAAATTTACTGCTCCAAACATTTAAGTAGTTATGAACGTTTGTTATATATTTTTTTGTTACATAGTAAATTAGTAGTGAAAGCATTGATACTAATTCGAATAAAAAAATGTCTCTTTTCCAAAAAGTTTGTAAATATATTACATCCAGAGTTAATACTGCATGCATCGATATCATAGCGGGAATAAACAAATTGTTTAAGGACATCTAGCGCAGCAGCACCTAATAGAACTTATTTAAAATGATATTATGCACGATATAAAACAATCTACGTGTATTAAGAAGTTTAAAAAGAGATAATTATGTATTTTGTTTCCATCTTGCTCACACGTCACATTTTTTAATTAATGTCAGATTTCGGAACTCCTCTAGTTTTGTCCAGTTCAATGGCTTAACGAATTTTCTACATGGATCCCCACTTTTTATTTCATGAATATGTTCTATGGGTCAAATTAAGACACCTGACAAGTTTTCTTAGCTTTTAGACAAAAAAATGATCCTAATGTCAAATTAAGGGAAAATCCAGAGAAATCCATTTCCCGCCAAATTTTTTAATCACTTGTATTCCTGTTAAAAACACACTGTTAAATATATTTTTTTTTACCATTTCATTAATGTACAATGCTTAGTAAATTAAGGTAGGTTTCAAGAGATCCTTGGTATAAACAAAATAAAAAGAGAGCGTCCTTAATTTGTTGACACGCAAAATCAGTGCCACGTTTGTCAAATAAATAAACTAACAATATGCAAGCGGACAAAAGGGTCAGAGAACGACTAATGAAAATAATTGCATAATCTAGATAACCTTCTCCAACACCGTCCAAAGTCGAGAATACTTTTGAAGATAATCAAGACCATGATCGGAATCCATTTAATATACAGTTTCTTGAGTGGCGGACGCTGGCTAGCACATGTAACGTATTGAAACGGTGCGAAAATGGACAAAATTTGTATTTTTTTAATGTTTGGGCATATGGAAGAATTATGTCATCAGACCAACAAATTAACAGATATTGCATAATATGTCATCAAATTTCTTATATGAATTTTTTTTAAAAAGTACTTTATATCATCTTTTTGAATGATTACAATGACAACCCTAATCAATTCGTTTTTATCTCATTTGTTCTCTATCAGTTTTCATATTTGATTTTATGGTCTTCCAAACGTTTAGATTTTATCTGCACTGATGAGACATAAGTTGTTGAAATGTGCATATGCAGAACATAAATTCACAGTAATCTCGGTATTTTGTTATTTGTTACCACTGGGCCGATGCCACCGTTTGTGGACTGTTAGTCCCCGAGGGTATTCACCAACCCAGTAGCAAGTACGTCTGTGCTGGCCCGATAACCTTTTATGCCCCCGGATCTTTAGATCGGGGGCATATTATTATTGCCCTGTCTGTCTGTCTGTCTGTCTGTATGTCTGTTTGTCCGCAACTTGAACCTGGCTCATAACTTTTAAACCAAATGTGATAGGACCTTCATATTTGGTATGTGCATTGATCATGTAAAGCTGAACACCATGATGCTAATTTCACTAAGGTCCTGTCATAGGTCAAGAACACAGAGGTCAAAAGGTCAAAATCTAGATTTTGCTATAGCTCTTAATTTCAATTACTAGAGGCTTAATATTTAGTATGTGAATAGACCTACTTGAGTTTAATACAAATCCAGCAAAACATTTGGGTCAAGTCAAAGGTCAAGGTCACCGAGTGCATATTTGAAAACCATAACAAAAACTTTAACATTGCCTGTATCTTTTCAACAAGATGTGATATGACCTTTATATTTGGCATGTATGTCGATCATAAAAAGCTGAACACCTTTATGCAAATTTCACCAAGGTCAGGTCCAAGGTCATTTTCACATAGGCACAAATAGTTGCATTGTATGTAGAAAATACTTTGTTTTTGTGAAGTATATATTTTTTTGTCTCAAGTATATTTTAATACCGTTTTATATTATTTCATGACCAAAAAAATGCAATTAGTATTTAATCAACAGCTTTTCATTTAAGGTAGATATACATGTTGAGCTGCGCAATTCATTCGCGCATTTGAAAAATATAGAGTCGAATATGGATTTGATTTGATTTTTTGGCCGGAACAGACATTTGATAAGTTTTCCTTTGTAACGTCATAATTGATTGACAAATGTAAAACGTCATATTTCGTCTACTTTGCTACAAATTAATTCCCTTTTCCCGTAAATAATGTTCATTACAGTAACTTTGTAAAATATCTCCATTAAAAGCATTGTGACCTATACATTTTTTCGCCTTTTTTCGTAGTTGAGAATATAAACCACCTATTTACAAAAGTACAAAAAGTTATCATGGATAAAAGGATCATTTCTGTTAAGTTAAAGATTGCCTTTCAATATTTTCCCCGTAAATTCTTTGTAAATTCAAGTGAAAAAATAGGAAAAAATGCACAAACTTCGACCTTGATTCTAGAAAAAACAAGCATTGTGACCCATACTTTTTATTGCGGATTCCAAGTGTATAGGATGTGGTCTTCAATTGTTCCAACTTATAACAAAATATCATGGATGTAAATATTAGTGTCTATCTACCTTAAATATACATATCTATAGGTTAATTGGAGAACAAACAATTATATATCATTAAATTGTAAACACCAGAAGCCACTCCATAGGAACTTTAAAGGATTCAACAAAACAATCTTTGTTGATCAAAATATATTAGGAAATTCTGTTTCCTTATTTTGTATTGAACAAGAGTCCGTCAAAAGTTTACTATTAACAGTTTTTTCACCAGAAACATGTTGGAAATATAACCAAATGGCATACATGTGTTTCGGTAGCGGTTCAAATCTTGAATTGCAAATCTGTTGAACTGCATTTTACAAACTTATCATAGTTATAGAAGAGTTGAAATATGTATATTTCAGACACTAAAATGAAAAACGAGTACTCGAGCACCAATTAAAATAACCGATACTAGGTACGTCTAGGCGATACTCGAGTACTTGAATACTCGTTGACGTCCCTAGTATTTAGTAGAGGAAAGAAGTAACAAAATAATGGTTATGCGGCATCCCTTTTCAAAGGCAGCCTCCTGTCCGGAAATTTGAGAATCCTAAGGGAACGGATAATATCCGGGAATGTCCAAGCCAAATGAATGTGCAATCCAAATAATGACTGCGTATTCGGAACTCAGGCCAAAGATATCTGCCTTCAAAGTGGATGGCAAGAACTAATGGTGTAAAAAGAAACTTTGTTCAGTCTCACAAGGAATACCACTGATACGGGGATTTAGTCGCAGAAGGATATGACCCTCTGTCGAAGCTGTGGCAACTAGATGCTTACGCTAGATTTCGACCTAAAGACACCCTCATCCAGCTATGGCAAGCGCTACATCATGTCGGATGGGAATCGAGTGCATAACCAAGTAATCCTATCAAGCCGCTGATACTCATGTTGCTCGAAGCGGGTGAACGAGACCTGAATATTTCACACTTCAGTGCATCATTCATGCACACCAACCTGTCGGCTTGACAACGTGCACAAAACTTCGATCTTAGGATCCTAAATCACAACAACCTAAGTAGCCAGGTACGCAGATGACCTGCTGGCTCAAGGATTTCTTCCAAAAAATATATTCTGACCTAACGGCTCAACAGCAAAACGGGATACGTCGATGCCTGGGACTTCCTACCAGTTAAAACAAGGATGAGGTCACGCCCAAACAGCGTGCATAAGTGGAAAGCTATCGCTTATGTCTAACATGCTGAAGGTCGAATGTTTAACAAAGCGGTAGTCTCTTTTGTTGCAAATAAATGTAATATGGTAGACAATTTTGGAACCTCAACAGACAAGGACATACATCTGACGATGATGCTGCTAAATTTAGATTGGGGACCACAACATCGTCGTTCTGGGAAAGTTTTCGAGCAGTTTCAACACGATGACCCGGTGATATATCAAACAACAGTTCAATAATAACGCATGTAGGATTGAATTATTACAGAAGACGATGGAGTTGAAGTGTGTCAAGTGGGCGCACGAGTTTCGTTTTTGGGTCCTAAGAAAGATATACAAGGCAAGGTCGATAAATCGTAAGTCTTCTTCATGAACTGTGGCAATATGACCGTGCACATGGATATGCAAAGCCAAAAAGCGTATCTATAAACACCTGTCTGTACAGTAAAAATGTCCCTTTTACATATGCAATGGCGTCAAAACTCTTGGGCCCGACTACCCAGAAGCATTGAGACTTTCTTCTTCAAAGACGATGGTGATAGACCAGACCCAGAGATCTCTACCACTGCTTCAAAAATCTGATGGTGTTCAATTACCTGATGCTGACCAGGCAAAAGAAATGCCATGATCGGCAAAGCAATGCAGATTTTTTGTAGCCATATTTTAACTGATTCAAGCTCAAAACCATCTTTAAAATTCCAATTTCCTCTGTTTCTTCTGACAAGACGCAAGAAACATAGTCCATATCCTTTCGATAACTGCATGGACCTGACAATGACAAAACCTACAGATTTCATTTTCATTAAGGAGGTATATGATATTTGCATCGAAATTTTAAAGGACTATCTCCACATGCAATTCAAGCCGGGAGAATTGACGTGCTTGGGAGAGAAAGTTCCGCCGATACACCATCATGTATGACCTTGGACAATTTCTAGAGGTAAACATTTAGGTGACCTATGAGCTTCATTGATGCAGGAGTCCGCATATATACAGGGCAAAAAAAAAGAAACGTCACAACAGGTTTTTGGTTATAGAAATCTACATTTCTTATGATTCTACATTTTGATAATAAAATACAACAACAATTACTTGTCTTCGAGTACACACTTCATTACCGAAGTCGAAAATAAATCGGCAAACGAATACCGAAGCAAGAACAAGGAGACGTTGTTTTATTTTTCAAAAGTCATTTTTAATTTTTCCTGTAAACAGGTTCACTCAATTCGTTTAAATGGTCATATTTTGTGTCGCATATAATTGAATACAGAAGGCCACTATGAATATTTGGAGAAGTTGCATGTAAGTTAATGCCCCGCGTATGTTAAAATTAGCGAGATGTTGGATGCAGGAATGACTGAAGTTGAAATAGCGCATCATTTTCATGTGTCAAGAAGGACAATTTGTAGACTGAGAACTCGTTTGATAGACACTGTCACGATGAATGATTGCCCTCGTAGTGGTAGGCTACGTAAAAAGACGTCATATTTTTCCAGCACCGACGTAACCGTTTTGTAAATGCTGCTGCTACATCACGCCAAATCCTTGGTTCCATTTGCATCATCTAAAACTTTACGTAAGCACTTATGCCAGATTGGTCTAAGAACACATATGCAAAGTAATATAGAGACCAGTCCTCACACGTCGTCATAGGGCTTCGCGATTAGAAAAGACTCGTGCACGTGTTTGATGGTGTAAGTAACAAAATACCGAAGTGACTGTGAATTTAGTTTCTGCATATGCGCATTTTGACAACTTATGTCTCATTATGCAAATCAAACCAAAAGATTTGGAAATCTATTAACCGAAAAGCATGTAAAAGCTGATAGAGAACAAATAACCAAAATGATCTTAATAGAAAAACTAAAATTCGGCTAGGGACAGAGCTATGCATGACGGAGATGCTCCTTAGTTTTAAACCAAATTTGTAAAATTTAAATATTGTAAGTTTTAATTAAGTCGGTTTTCGGGTCAGCTGCGAAGTACTGGCTACTGGGTTGGTAAATACCCTCGGGGACTTACATTCGACCAGCAGAGGTATCGGCCCAGTGGTAATAATAGCAAAATACCGTAGTGACTGTGAATTTATTTCCTGCATATGCGCATTCTGATAACTTATGTATCATCAGTGTAAATCAAATCAAAACATTTCTTTTAACCGAAAAGCGTGTAAAGCAATGTAAAAACTGATAGAAAACGTGGCAGCAAGCGTTATTCAGCGATGAATAAAAATTCAATCATATGTTTAGTGACGGTAACACCAGATTGTGCAACAGACGTAATTAACGCTATCTGATGTATGTGTATAGGACATCGATCGTTTTTGGTGGTGATGAAAGCATAGTACACAGAGAAATAGCACACGATGACCGTACAAACTCAAAAGTAGTTCATTGATTTTGGCCGAGAGTGCAACAATTGATAGACATACGAAGAAGCCATGGGAGCAATGTGTAGCGCAAAGGTGATTTTTCAGCCCAACCCCGACAATTAAAATACATTAAAGGCAAGATTCAAGGCGTCGTGCAAAATGAAAACAAGTTAAGGCCACCTGTGCACATGTCTGATATACAAAACCATGTGCCCCCATCATTAGAACTTTGCAGCGTTCTCAGTCATAGAGGAAATCATAACCACTAACAGGCGTCCGACTGTTTTGGTATTCATGGCAAATTCATACCTTTGCTACAAAATATTCGACGAAGATTCACCAGGATTTCGCCAACTATCTCAACGTAAGCCCCGACATTACATGATTAACGGCGACGCTCAACAGTGTTCAATACAAAGCTGACGATTATTTTTTTCAACGATGTTGAGCGCTCTAACGCGGTAAAGTAAAAACGCTGTTTTCAACCTTGATCACAAATCTTAATGCAAGCAGCACGGAACCAATATCTTCAGGATGTCAACAGCCGTATCCAACCTACACCCTCCAACATCGTGTCAAGAAATATGGTTGATCCGCAATCTCAAAACAATTTTCAGACCTGTTGTGGAAGCAAAGTTGATTGCCACTGGTAAGGTCGGAAAGAAAAAGAGAGTTCGATTGTTCATTCATCCCTGTAAGCATTGCCGCCTTATTTGTAAAAAACCAAAGATCAGATGAGAATATGTACGACCTTCTTTCAGGCCAGACGCAGTATCTCAAGCTCAGTATGAAGGGTAAGGCAGACTTTGGCCGTCGATCCGAGGATAACGATATTCTAATTGTTATAGCTGATAATCTTTGACAACATCTTCGTAGATGGCATGCAACACAAAGGAACGCCTAACATCTTGCAGGTCATGTTGAAGAAAAGACCTGATGACTTCAAGTTCGGGGACTTGGATTGCTGAGATTGGTGAGATGCCCAAACCCTACAAAGTTCTCTATAGGACCCTATAGTCCATTTTCGGCTACGTGTGTATGCACCATCTAAAAGCAGGAAAAAAAAAGATTAGTGTGTTGTCAAAGTGTTTCTACCTTCAGACTTCAATATCGATTGGATCGGCTTACTGGGTGTTAAAATTGGTGAGCAACGAGATCGTTGTCATTCGCGATGCTATAATCACGCCGAGTACCAGTCAGCGCGTCGCTATCATTATCTTTTGTAAATCAAATCTGCCTACCAGGATGCTGACCTAATCTCCCTGGTAGACAATGCAATAATGTACCGCTAAAAGACCAACTGACGCTCATGTAACCTGGGATCGCAAAGAATGTCTTTTCGATCCTAACCTATCCCAATTTCTTCTCCAAATGTCAAAGCCTAAAAAAGCGCTCGGTTTAAGATTCTTCTGTACATGCTACCGACGATTTTTTTCCGGATTCATCTCCAAGAGACGCTCAGTCATTGCCAAGCATGTAGACAAGAGTTGTTTCCTAGTCATGAAGCATATCCTAAGTTGTACCTAGGATTACGACGAATTTGTATATTGATTCAGGTATGAGCTGATTCACCTACGTGGGGATGAATTCGAAGTTGTTTTTAAAGATACCTTGGAGAGTTCAGTATGTGCTTCGAAAGGTCTCCTTTTCTTGGTCCCCATGTTTACCCTCTGATCTAATCAAGCTTCTTTTGGACTTAATGATCAAGAATAAGGCCAAGCTTGACAACTCTTACAGCATGCAATGATGCGACTGCATCACTGTTCCAGAGAATGCTACTTCTGTCTCAAAATTATTAGTTTTTTTCTTATGAATTTAAATTATTAATTTAGACTGATAAAATATTAAATAAAAAAAAATTAAATGAGACATAAGACTAAAAATCTTTGAATTAATTATTGATAAAGTCAACGTATGTCAAGCGGGAAAATAGTTCACAAAAATTGTCTCTCCTGTAAATTTGTTTACATGCCATCTCCTCAAATAAACAAGATGTGTGATGACACAGCCACGGGACAAAAAAAATCAAATTTCTAATATTTGCGGTATTTTTTTACATTTCACATACTACGTATCTTATGCTGCAACAATCGCTGTATGGGACAGATATATGAGAAATATAAAAATGTCGTTAATTAATTCATAAAACATATTAAAACCAACTCTGATCTGATGGTCAAAACTATGATAATAAAGAAAAATATCTTGCCACCCTCAAAGGGCATGGGCGGAAACAAAATTTAGGAGTATTATTAAATATATAATTATGCATCGTATAAACCATATAAAATTGATTTCTGCATATGGCCTTTTTCAGAATCCACTTTTTTCAAGCTTTTAAGTAGGGAGAAATTTGACTTTTCATTTATTTTTAGCTCGAGAGTGATTTGCACTCACTGTGAAAAAATTATATGGGGCAATTAAAGGGGAATGTATTACTTTATGTTTTTTCACTTCGTTAAATTTCATGATTTTCGGACACGTGTTAATTAGTATTTGAGGTGTAATATAACGGTGGTTACTATTTGGTATTCTTTAAGAGGGAATTGTTGACAGTTTCCTATTTATGCAAAGTTGATTCCCGAAAGAAACCTCAGAAAGAATACATAGGAGATAAAAATTCGATCGTGTTTGAACTTTTATTCTGGAGAAACACTACAAAGGGCGGATATAAAAAATTGCACATGGATTAACAGGGATATTTGCAATCCGTATGCAAATATTGGTCAAAATCTAAATAAGGTCTATTTGGGGATCCACTTTGAAAGACAGACATTAACTTGAAGTTTTATGCCGATTTGTGTATCGTATATGCAACTATGCATTCACCTACGGCAATCTACGTTGTTTTTATATACATTCAAATTAAAGGAATGAAAAATATAAGTATTTTTTTCATTGGAAATAACTTTCATAATTATGCATCTATGGTAAATAATCCAAAAAGTAACATTTCTACCTCATTTAAACGAATGCTCAATTTCTATTATTCTATTTCAACCACTTCCCAACCTGATGTTATAGGTAATTATTCCTGCACACTTTTATAGGGTGTTATCTCTTTTTCAAAGTACATTTTGTATGATATTTATTAGAATGAAAAAAAATTGAATTGGTATATAATCCAATTGGGTTTTTGTTTCCTTATTACATGTATAATATTGGTCTTTCACCACATGAGAAAGACCTTATTGTATATTAAGGTCTTTTACCACATGTGAAAGACCTTGTTGTTTTTCTTCTGATTGTTAAGGTCTTTCACCATTTGTGAAAAGACCTTATTGTATTTCTTCTGATTATTTTTTTTCGCGGCCAATGTTAACTTGTCGCGACATATCGATTCGATACTTGATACAGTTAATCGGCTTAGTGATCCGTCGAAGCCATTAACCCTGTGAAACCGATCTATTTTTAGTAACGGAATTATCTCCCCGAATGCGGTTTTTCATGTTTGCTCAAAAACTGTTACCGATATCCAAATTCTGAGGTGGGGAAAATGTTGTATTCATCTTAAGGGTAATTTGTACTGCAAAGCAAATTTTAGGGTCGCGCCCCCGTTTCGCGTTTTTGCTCCCTAAATATGCAAATTTTTCAAAGTTATCGAATTTCCATGAAATAGGGTTTCCAGGTAGCTTTTCTGATCGTAACTACAAATCCGGGGGCAAAAATTATTTTCGGCCGTCATTTTCAAAATAGCCGCCATTCGAAATTTGGTAATCGCGATATCTCGGAAATAATAAACATCTTATGAAAACATTGTTGTGCAAAAATAACCCTCTCATTAAGATCTTTATTTATGGTTGGTCAAAAAAAAATTTCTATCGGCCATTCGAGATTTTGTTAAAGTGATATCTCGGAAATGATAAAAAAAAATTATGCAAACATTGTGTTGCAAAAATACTCGTCTCTTCAAAATCCTTATTTATGTTTGGCAAAAATAAATTTCCGTCCGCCATTTTGAAAATGGCCGCTATGTGAAATTTTGTTATCGCGATATCCCGGAAACGATTAAAAAATAATGAAAACATTGTGCTGCAAAAATACTCCGTCTCAAGACTTTCATTTATAGTTGTTCAAAGAAAAAAAAATGTCCACCATTTCAAAAATGGCCGCCATTCGAAATTTTGTAATCGTGATATCTCGGAAAACTAGAGTTACTGTGGCCTAGTGGGCCACGGATACCCCCCGCCCACGCCTCTTACTACATTTTCTTAACATATGGAAAAAAGGAATTATTGGAAAACAAAATACAAAGTGCACATCTATAATATGTAATTAAGGTCCTGTATAAGTTTCAAGAAGATATGATTAGTGGTCAAGGAGGAGTAGTGGATACCAGGTATTCACCATATGGTTTGCATTGAGGTAAAAGAGCTAACGTGACTTAGTCCAAATATGGCAAAAATCTGCCAAAAAAGAATGATTGGACAACAATATCTGTAATTTAAATCTACAATATGAAATAAAGCTCCTTCATAAGTTTCGTAAAATTTGAATCAGAGGTTTAAGAGGAGTATTGGATACCATGTGGTTTGAATTGAGCTAAAATGAAAAAGTCAATATTATGTCAAAAATCTGAAAAAAAAAGAATTTTGGAAAACAAAAAACGTAGTGCACATCTATAATATGTAATAAAGTTCCTGCATAAGTTATATGAAATTCCAATCAGTGGCTTAAGAGGAGTAGTGGATACCATGTGGTCACCATATGGTTTGCATTGAGCTAAAATGACAAAGTCCAAACATGTCAAAACTCTGAAAAAAAAAGGAATAGTTGGAAAACAAAAAGCGTATTGCACATCTACTATATGCAATTAAGCTCCTGCATAAGTTTTATGAAATTCTGATCAGTTGGTTAGGAGGAATAATGGATACCAGCTTTTGGGTACAAAAAGACGGACGGATGGAAATCATATAAAATTATAAATCAACTCTATATACCTCCCGCAAAGCGGGGGGTATAAAAATGAAAACATTGTGCTGCAAAAATACTCCTCTTCAAGATTTTTATTTATTGTTAAATTCGTCCGCCATTTTGAAAATGTCCGCAATTTGAAATTTTGTTATCGGGCTGTCTCGGAAACGGATTAAAATTGATGAAAACATAATGTCGCAAAAATATTCCTCTCATTAAGACTTATATTTGATTTCCTTAAACAAAAACTCTGCGGTGAATTGTTTTTGAGATTTAGCCCCTAACGCGTTCCCGCAAATCAGTTTTTTGAGAAAAACTTTTAATCGCTTACAGATAATAAAGGAGACATTTATAATTAAAGTAACCAGTACGAAAAGACCTTCAATTTGAGCCCAACCTGAAGGTCACCTGTCAAGGTCACAGCCAATTTTTTGGTGTTTTGTGTTCAAAAATCCGTAACAGTGAAAGATACAAAGAAACTGTAGCAGAAGAAGTCTTCAGTACATATCGGCCGACAAAATGGGGCCAGGTTAAAAGGTCAATGTCCCTAGCAACAACGTAATTTGCCATAAAAATGCCTTTAAAGCTTTGTTATGTTTTAAAGACGAAACAAATAATATTGCCAACTGGAGGTGACTTATGTCCTTAGCAGCATACTATTTTTTTCCAAAAAGTCCTTGGCAACCGTACAAAAAAAGGCTAAATTTGTTAGGAATTTTTGTTAACATCATATTTTTGAACGAAAGAGACTCTTAAGTAAAACACAGACATTTTATCATGGTGGAAACTGGTGAAAGACCCTTAATTTTTTAAACTGTTCTTTTTCTTGTTCAATTAGTTCCTTACTTCTGAAAGTGGTGTTTATAGCCCATGCTTTGTTGCTGTCTCATGTCTTAGTATTTCTATATTCTAATTTTTTTCTAGAATTTAAATTTTGTAACCACATTCCTTGTTCTTGACTTTGACATTTTCCCGGATTGAATCACTCACAGTGTGACGGGTGCTGTTAACAGAGCAGGACATGCTTACCCTTCCGGAGCACCTGATGTCACTCTCAGTTTCACTGGAGTTCACACTGTGAGTGCATTTGTTCTGAATGTTGTGGTTTCTGGTTCTGTGCTTTGTGTCTGTTGAGCGTCATTGTTTTTGTGTCTAGCGTCGTTGTTTTCTGTGTTCTCGTTTTTGCCCTGTCTTTGGACTTCGATTTTTGTGAATTTCATCCCTTTGTTCCTTCGGTATTCTACTGCCGTTGTTTCTTTAGACATTCTATTGTCGTTGTTTTCTTTTTTAAAATCATGAACATGTCTTATTTAATTCTCTACTTTGACAAATAATATTTTTTTTTGCACAACAAAAAGAAATATTGTTAAAAAAAAACATAGAGAGATACCCTGTTCTTTCTATTTCATAACCTCAAATAATGTTTCTGATTGCTTATATATGTTCCCCTTTATTAAATATTTTTAAGAATCTAATATATTTCTCAGATAACTTCTTTAAATGGATACAACATATTGTTGATAGTATTCAGCAACACTGCAAAGTGGACAGTCAGACCTATATGTAATCCACCATGCAGTAATTTCAGACATACAATTGTTAACCTTTTATCTTCGTGAATCGAAAAGTCGAGACCCCAAGAGTATTTGACCTCAAACATTGACAAATTGATTTTAGTTATTCTGAAAAATAAATAAATAAGCCTAAAAGTACATGCACTTTATTTTGCCACAGATAAAATTATTACTTCATATTTAGAACCTTCAGAAACTTTGAGCGCATTCCAACAACGAATTTAATCATGTATTATAAAGTCTGATACCATTCTTGCATACCGTTGTGAATATAAAGGAAAGATTAAAATGGCCTATTATTATGACCATTATATGTACAGACAATAACAATTTAGGCAGTAATAAATCTCTTTTCAGTGTCAAAAATATTTAGATTATACAACTTTATTCAAAAAAATCTCAGCAGGGGAAACTATATTGGCTCAATACTTTTCAACTGCTTATTTAATAAGAAAAAGACAGGAAATGGGGCAAATGTCAAGGAGACAAAATTCCATGTCAAGATTTTATCGACCAAAACAAAGCATCTAGGGGTCATCATACGGTCTTCAACACAGTGAGGAACCTCACACCATATAGGAACCCCTAAATGGCCCAAAAAAGTAAAAAAAAAAAAACGGAGTAAATTTCGCTTATAAAAAGTCTATTTGTTTTAGAATGAGTTTTTTCTTTGATTTTCACTGTAGGTATTTCACTAAACTTTTAGCCACTAAGCAGGATCTAAATTTTAGGAATGCTTAGAGGGTGTACTATCGACACAATTATAAACGAATTAAATGCATGCTCAGCACAGTGCAGGGACCAGCTATAGTTTTAACATCATTTTGCCCCCGATATTTCACACTTGAATAGTCATTGCAGTTTTGCGTTATTCTGTTCGCTAAAATTTTCATTGAAATCCTAGAAAAGCTCATTTTGAAATAAAATCGATTTTTTCTGAACGAAATAAACTCCGTTTGTACTAATTTTAAGCTTTTAAAGGTTTGATAAAATTCATTCTAAATGTAATTTTTGGCTGGTTTTGTGTAATTTATAGTATAGTAACAGATTGCGTAATTTTGACCTTTACACAGTGTGTGGAAGGTTTTAAAAAATATTTGTCAAAATTCTTACATAATAAAAAGGGTATTTTAGGTTTCAATTTTTCCTTGACTTTTTTTGTCTGGGTTGTTTGTTTCTTTTTCTTTGTCTTGTTGTCCACTGGTAATCGTGCATCGGGAAAGGAGGCGTTGAAATTTATATAGAAAATTCAACTTTTAATCCCCAGAATGGTATTCATTTTGGATCTATAGGGACCCGATGGCAAGGGCGCTAGATTTGTACATAAAATTATATATAATTGAACGCGCTTTCCAATGAGCCCACTTTGACGAAAATCCGTTGAGAAGCAAAACCATGATTCTAAATACGACCCTTTTCTAAACTCTTGCCACTGACTCTGTAAAAATTATAACTAAAAATTAGAGGATTTATTCTGATTTGAGTATTACTTATTCCCGCTCTTTTGACGGCGACGTTACTCTAGCTCCATCCTGCAGGGTATTTTTATTCTAAATAGTACGATTCGCATGCAACTGTTCTACTATTGATGACAATAATGTAGGTAACCTTATTATCAAATCTATCTTTTTACTATAAGGTAGCAAACTTCAAAAATCGTTTAGCACAAAATTTTTATAGAAATATAAACATTGCATGACTTCCGAACAGTTTATTACTGAGGGCGTTTCTCTTCTATGTTTTTACAAATACTGATATGAAATCTAGAAAATCTGGGACGTAACTTATATTCTTTACGTGATTATAATCTTTACGTAATAGGGTATACTAAAAGGAAGCTCTGCATGTATCCACTAAAATGGCTTCAGGGTCCATTGATCTGAAGATTTTACAAGTATACTAGCATCTCACTGATACTGCCGATGTCTACTAAAATATAAGGTGATTCTTTACCACACTCTTCGAGAGATTTAGAGTTTGATTTTTCTCCCCTAGTGCAACAGTGCTTCACCACCAGACTAGCCTCTTTGGTCCAGTTAGCAGGTAGGCGGCGAACACTCCTTGATCTATCTTTTAATATAACCCTTGGTTTTATTCTTTCTCTTTCAAGATAGAGGTTTTTGTGTGAGTAGCTATTAATTAACGTTAGGCATATCATCACTTAAAGACCATTCCTCGAAAATTAAATAAGCTTAAGTGACAATAAGTACAATAATCATATTGAAACTTAAAATGGGGGGTAATAACAGAATTATCGAACAGAATTGTCAATAGCCGACGTCCAAGAGGCAAAATGAAGAGCAAAACGCATAGTGCATATTTGCAATATATATTGAAACATTTGTTAAAGTTTGGTTGAAACATTCAAAGCTCCACAGAAGAAATTGCGGAGATGGTGGCATACCCTAAAACTCCAGTAAGGTAAAAACCCCAAAGAAAGCTTAATACTATGAGAAAAAAAAACAGAAGTAAAGAAAGCAAAATACATTATGAACATCTACAAAAAAAATGATGAAGCATTTCAAGAAGTTTGATCGAAGTACCAAACCGTATTGATAGCTAAAATGATAAACAATTTGGAGCTATAAGGGCAGACAAACGATCGCAGGACTATGAATACTGATGTTCTATGTTGATCCCGATTTAAGTGCATGTGACACAAATACCACATTTTTCAAGTAGGATATTAGATGAGCCAGTCCGTAACTGGTTTTATTCAACTGAAAATATCAGACAGATAGCATTTTCTTTCCTCTATGTGAAGTTTTGCCAAAAATATACAACAGAACACTCCTTCTGTGTTATATTGATGATTATGCTGCTAAAAATTCCTTTGACATTTCCAAAACATATAAGAAGATGGACATATTCAGTTTTACAAAGTATCGTTGCAAGCCGCCTTTCAATTGTATTGTTATTTTTTCCAAAATTTATGTATAACATTTTTGCAATATAAAAAGTTCTGTAAATGTAAAGAATGGTTGATGTTTTGCAATTTTGCAAAAAACATACTAAAAAGGGGATATATATTTGGTTTAGATATGACCAACAGCAGCCATTCTTAAACTTTAGAAAGTGGACAATCAAATAGAAACAAAATGATAACATTTTCGTTTCGTTAGATAAATGTAAAACTAACAATACGTGCAAGGATGGATGAAGTAGAGTGTAATACAACAAATATTTCAGACTTCAAATGTTGAACATTAAGATAAACAGATTTCAAATCATATAGATTTCATTATAAAATATTGATGAAAGGATGATACATCAAAAAAAGGAATGACAGGGAAAAGTATGTGATACACGGGTTGCAGTGAATTAGTACGATTAAAACAATAAATGGAAAAAACTTCAACTTACACTTTCTACGCGTTAATCATTATCGTTTCAAATAACTTTTCAGATTCGAATGGCCATTAATGTTATCATTAAGTAAATTGTGTGTAGTAGTTGTAATAATAAATAGCAATTTTAAGCCAAAAGGTGAAAATGAAATAACAGTAATAGTATTCCTATTGTATGCTAGTCAATTTTTTAGCTGTTATAATATAATGATATACTAAAACGACCCATTACCATGGCATGCCTAATACCATGGTATTTTCAATATGTGCGATTTTTCTCTTTTATTGCCTATAATACCGTTTTTACTGACTCTTACAGACAGAATTTTGTCTTTTGCAGACGATACAGTGAGTTATCTGCCAGATATTCTAGTACTTTTGGTAGGTTTCCGTCGTTTTTTCTATAATGTGAAAATTCAAACTTCCATTCAAGATTGCGCTTGCATGGTTAGAAATAGCCCCTAAAACCCAGAAGGGGAAATTCCTTTTGATCCCTATTTTTGGAAATAGAAAGTCGGTTGCATTAAAATTAAGTAATGAATAAAAATTACAATTTTAAGAGTCCTAGATATTGTTTAAATAAATTTGATAATTTTATAAAATTTCAAACATTTGTGACTAAGAATTTATTGATATTCTAAATGCAAGATTTTTTTTTTGAAAGATTAATGATTAGTTGGATATAAAATATTAATTTGACAGTGTTATATTACTCACAATGGCGAGTAAGTTATTATTAAGTATTCATTCTCTTGGGACATACCATACATACACGTGTTATTTATATTCAATCTATGCAAAGATATGAAAATAGAATTTCCAAAATACCATGGTAATGGGTCAAGGTCAATTTTCTTAGAAAAAAAAATTGACCGCATCATGTAGACCGTACTGTGTTTTGTGAAAGGAAGGAATTACACGAAAATGTTTGTAAAGAAAACATAAAAGGAAAGGTATCCAATAATTATAAACTTTTAATTCTAGCTCTGCAATAATGAGATATAAATACACAAACAATCCTAGTACCACGGTAATAGGTCGTTTCAGGCTACCCTATAAATGTTTTAGGATGCTTGATATTTTTCTAACCAACTCAGTATTTCGATTTTTACTTTGCAGTTTTAACGTTAAATATATTGGTATTTTTGTTTCTTTACAGAAAATATAAATTTTAAGATACAACAATGGCAACAAAAAGACAAACAATTTGTGGAGACAAATGGATATAAATGTTTGATTGAAGTCCTAAAAACAGAATCTGTTGTTATTGTTAGAGGCAGTCCTGGATCTGGAAAATCGTTTACAGCCCAGCATGCTCTGTTATCCTTGATTAAAGAAGGGTATGATGTTCTACCTGTGACTTCATCAAAAGATATGGTGCGTTATTTCTCGAGAAAACATAAACAAGTCTTTTATATTGATAATCTTTGTGGGAAATACAACATCTTTAGTCATAGTATTGACGAATGGGAACAGGAAAGAAACACAATAAGTAACATATTTGATTCTCCATCAACTAAATGCATATTTACCTGTCGATCACAAATTTTCCAAGATCCTGACTTTTTAAACTTAAATCTTTATAAAGCCAAAGTAATTGATTTGTCAGGGTCACACAAACTTACTTTAGATGAGAAAAAATCTGTCGCTAAAATGTATTTGAAAGGTAATCTTGAATGTCTTGAGGAAGACACAATAAACCAATGTGAATGTTTTCCTCTGCTTTGTTCCTTGTACGATAAACATTCACACGTATTGCCTAGTTTATTTTTTAAAAATCCAAAGGGTTTCTTTAATGGTGAACTTGATGAACTTAAAAAAAGTAAGAAAGAAAACAAACTTAAATATGCATGTATAGTATTATGTGTTATATTTAATGATGATGTACCAAGTCGAATCTTTGCACAATCGACTGATATCAAAAGAAGTAAGCGGGTTATGGCTGTCCTTGAAGAATGTCAGGTAAACATGTTCACTCCCCAAAAGTCCATTCTGTCTCAGTTTGATTCCATGGTTGGATCATTTTTTCAGAAATCAAAAGATGTATATAAAAGTATCCATGATTATATGTTCGATATATACTGCAGTCATGTTAGTACATATATGTTAAAGTGTGTAATAGAAAATGCTGTGAGTGGCCTGTTGCGTGATCATGCTTTGTTAATGTCTGTTAATGATTTCCTTTCTAAGTTAGTCTTGCATGACAGATTTTTGGTTATGTCTTTTGATGAAGCCATACACCAGTGTGATTTACAAGATGGTATGCTAGTACAGTCTGTTGATGTGGGAAGCGATCTATCTATGTTCAAGTTTATTCATGATGACGAGAATCCCTTGAAGTCAAGTAATCAATTTATTTGTAAGTTTGCTGATAGGGACAGCCACCAGTTTAAGTCAGGTCATCGATTTTCCTTTCAGTCTGTTGATGGAGATACCAACAAATCCTTTTCAGACATGAAGATATTGATTGTTCTAAATGATGGTCATCGGTTTTCTGTTTTAATTCCTTCTAATATGGAAACTTTATTTTGGCAAAGAATAATTGAAGACATAAACAGCCATAACATTTGGCAAGTTTATTCAAGTCGTCAAATGCAATTCGAGTCATACCGTTCTAAATTGCTTTCAGTTTTACAAAACAATGAACATATTATAAACAAAACAAGTGAAAATGGAGCATCAGCAATATACGTGGCATCATGTGAGGGACATAGTGACATTATTGATTCATTAAGTAATATGGGAGGAAATGTAAATCAAACCACAAAAAGGGGAGAAACTCCTCTACTTCCGGCATCATATAAAGGATATAAAAGCTGTGTTGAAATGTTACTAAACAGAGGAGCTGACGTAAATATTTGTAGTATGTTTGGAGAAACTGCAATGCATGTAACATCATGCAGTAACGTTATTGATATGTTGTGTAACAGGGGAGGAAATGTTAATCAAGGAAATATTGAGGGATCCACACCATTGCATATAGCGTCTTTTCGTGGAAAAAAATCATGTGTAGAGGTATTACTCAACAAAGGAGCTGAGACAAATATAAGTGATAATCAAGGAATAATACCTTTACAATTAGCATCACAAGAAGGTCATGTTGACATCGTTGAATTGCTATGTAAAAAAGGGACTTATGTTAATTACAGGGGTCCAAAGGGCTGGACGCCAATACATTCGGCTTCACAGAATGGGAAAAAACGTGTAATTGATAAACTCTGTAACTTTGGAGCAAATGTAAATCAAAGAACTGATGATGGAAGCTCTCCATTGCATCTTGCAGCTTCAAACAGACGTTTAGCATGTGTTGATGCATTACTTAACAGAGGGGCTATCATAAATATATCAAAAAACCAAGAACGATCACCGCTTCATGACGCATCATATGCTGGGTTTTCTGAAATCATCGATATACTGTGTGAGAGGGGAGCTAATGTTAATCAGAAGTGTAAATTTGGATATACACCACTACACTTCGCATCAGAGAAAGGAAAAGGTATACTTGTTAAAAGGCTTTCCAGCGAAGATAGTAATGTAAATTGGCGTAATACGTCAATTGGGCATACACCAAAATTTACAGGAAATCTGGACTCTTTGGATGTGCTAATTAAAAGAGGAGCTGACGTAAATTTATCTGCTGACAATGGGGAAACTCCTTTATATGTAGCATCAAAAAGTGGAAATAGTGATGTTATCGATGTTTTATGTAGCAAAGGAGGACAGGTTAATAAATGTAATGAAAAAGGATATACACCACTCCTTATTGCATCCCATTGTGGACATAAAACCTGCGTTGCTGTGTTACTAGATAGAGGAGCTGAAATAGATACAGGGGATCATCAAGGGTCTACACCACTTCATGCGGCATCAGCAGGAGGTCATAGTGAAGTTATTGACATGCTCTGTAACAGGGGAGGAAGTGTTAACCAGTGTTCCATTGATGGATTCACTCCTCTTATTGCTGCATCATTCAAAGGACACACAAAATGTGTTGAAGTATTATTAAACAAAGGGGCCCATATTAATGCATGTAGTAACAATGGATTTACTCCAATAAATGCAGCATCACAGGAAGGCCATAGTGACATAATTAGTTTGCTTTGTCAGAGAGGAGGGAACATTAACCAGAGTTCTGACATTGGTGATACACCTTTGCATAGAGCAACATCAAGGGGAAACATAACTTGTGTTGATGTGCTACTCAACAGAGGAGCCGGAGTAAATTCCTCTAATAAAGAAGGGATTACACCGTTATGTATAGCATCTGACCAAGGCTTTGACAATATTATTGAAATATTATGTAACAGAGGAGGAAATGTCAATCAGTTTGATGAAAAGGAACGATCACCACTATTTTTTGCATCAGCAAAGGGGCATAAAATGTGTGTATGTGTGTTACTTACCAAAGGAGCTGAGGTAAATAAAGGTAATTATCAGGGAATTACAGCTTTACATATAGCATCATCTTTAGGTCATCCAGATATTGTCGAAATGCTATGTGATAGCGGAGGAAACATTAATCAACGTGATATAAATGGAAGAACGCCATTGTACTCTGCATTACATAATGAGAGAAAAAAGGCATGTGTAGATTTGTTACTGAGTAGAGGAGCAGACGTCAATATATGTGATAACCACAAATTTTCACCACTATATGTAGCATCTGCAGAAGGTTACAACGATGTTGTACAAATGTTGTGTAACAGAGGAGCTGAGGTAAATACTCTTGATACTGCAGGAATCACACCCCTACTGGTAGCAGCGGCTAATGGACATAGTGATATTGTTTTAATGCTTTGCAATAATGGGGGAAATGTTAATCAGCAGGACAATGAAGGACGCACACCACTGTACTTAGCATCAGTTAGAGGAAACAAAACATGCGTTGATGTATTACTGAACAAAGGAGGCGATGTAAATATATGTGATAGCCAAGGACGTTCACCACTACATATAGCATCACAGGAAAATTATTGTGATATTGTTGACATTCTTTTTGACAAAGGGAGTCATGTAAATAAGATAAGTAAATGTGGATACAAACCAAAGAATTTTGTATCAAGCAATGGCCATGATGTTGAAATGTCCTGTAGCACAGGAGGAAATGCTAATCGAGGCAACGAAGACGGATATACACCACTGATTGCTGCAGCAAATAAAGGATATAAAATCTGTGTTGATTTGTTACTCAACAAAGGAGCCGAGGTAAATTTTTGTAATAATTCAGGACACACTCCACTACACGCAGCAGCAAGTAATGGCCATTGTGAAATTGTTATGATGCTTTGCAACAGGGGAGGCAATGTTAATCAACAAGATAGGGATGGACGCACACCCTTGCATATTGCATCGTGTTTTGGAAACAAAGCATGTGTTGATGTGTTACTAGAAACAGGAGGCGAGGTAAATATATGCGAAAGCCAGGGGATTACACCACTACATATAGCATCACATGAAGGTCATTATGATATTGTTGACATTTTATGTGACAATGGAAGTGATGTTAATATGAGAAGTAAATTGGGATTCACACCATTGTATTTTGCATCCCAAAATGGTCATTCTAAAGTTGTTAAAATACTGTGTAGCAAAGGTGGTAATGTTAATCAATCTTATAAATATGGATCAACGCCACTGTTTATTGCATCATATAATGGACAAAAAACATGTGTAGATGTTTTGCTTGAAAACGGTGCTAATGTAAATAAAGGTAATAACCTCGGGATTACACCGCTAATTGCAGCTTCAATTGAAGGCAAATGCGATGTTGTTAGCATTCTTTGCAATAGAGGATGCAATATAAATCAAGGAAGTATAAAAAATGGATTCACTCCATTGATTTTTGCATCCCAAAATGGTAATTGTAAAATTATTGAAATACTGTGTAGCAAAGGAGGAAAGGTTAACAAGTCTGATAAAGATGGAAAAACGCCACTGTTTTTTGCAGCATCAAAAGGACATAATTCATGTGTAGATGTGTTATTAAACAATGGAGCTGATGTAAATATATCTGATAACTTGGGACGTTCACCAATAGATGCAGCAGTTCAAGGAGGTCATGAAGGCGTTGTTGAGATGATTTGTAGTAGAGGCGGAAATGTTAATCAGTCTGCGATAGGAGATACTACACCGCTGTACTCTGCATCATATTTAGGAAAGAAATCATGTGTGGATATATTGCTCAAAAAAGGAGCTCGTGTAAATAAATGTGATATCTTCGGGGAATCACCACTCTATGCAGCATCAAAGGCAGGACATGATCGCATTGTTGATATGCTAGTCAAACGAGGAGGAAATGTAAATTTTTGTGATATATGGGGAAGAAGTCCACTTTATTCTGCATCATTAAAGGGACATGAGACTTGTGTTGAATTGTTACTGAACAGTGGTGCTGAGGTGAATATGTGTAATGATAATGGCGGTACACCATTACATGTAGCATCACAAGGAAATCATTGTAAAATTGTGACTATGTTATGTAAAAGTGGCGGAAATGTAAATCATAGTACTAAGGATGGCCGCACAGCATTGTATATAGCAGCACAGAAAGGAAACCGTAAAATAATGGATATATTATGTAACAACGGAGGAAATGTGAATCAGAAAACTAAGGATTGTCGTACCCCACTGTTTACTGCATCATTTAAAGGCAATAAATCCTGTGTCGCTTTGCTACTGAATATAGGAGCTCAGGTTGATATATGTAATAAGAAAGGTCATTCACCACTCTATGCAGCATCAAAAAGAGGCCATGGAGATATTGTGAATATGCTGTGCAACCAAGGAGCTAATGTTAATCAGATTACTAATAAGGGACACACACCCCTGTATATTGCATCCAAAAGAGAACATAGTGACATTGTTCATATGCTATCTACCAAAGGAGGAGATTAGGCTGTTTTTACAAACATATCTTATTCCAATTCGTCATAGACTCACAAAAATACATTTGGACAGTATGCTATCAACCAAGAAGGACAGTAGACTTTTTTTATATAAAAGGTAGGTAATTCCAGTCATCATAGACTCACAAAAATACACTTGGACAGTATGCTATCCACCAGAAGAGGACAGTAGACTATGATTTTTATAAAAAGGAGATAATTCCCAGTCGTCATTATTTCGCAAAAATACCTTTTGACCGCATTTATTGACTAACAAAGTCAACTTTAGTGCTTAAAAGCATCAAAGGTGACAAAAACTGACTTCAACAATTAAGCTAACGAAGGATGATACACATATATTATCTTAAAGACGAAACACAGAGAGTACATAATTCAGAGGCTTTTTATTTTTCGACTTAATTGTAGAATTGCACTTTCTGTCCTTGGCTGATTATAGCTTACCGTCTAAATTTTGTTGCTTGTTCTCTATAAGTTTATACGTCGTTTGGTTCCTTGTCTTCAAAATTTTTCGAAATTATCTACACTGAAGAGAGATATTACTTTCCGAACTGGCCATCTGCAGGAATTATTTTTACGCTAACTTCGGTATTTAATTATTTGTTTTCATTTTGCCATTATGTCAGTTGGTAGCGACTGTGAATCCCTTGCAGTAACTGCGGCATATAGTCATTTGATTCCATTGGATTAATGTGTATATGGTGATCTCTTAGTTCCAGAGGTATTCACCAGACCAGTACTTTGCTGCTGGACCAAAACAAAGTGTTATTTTGAAACTTGCAATATCTCAATTTTGCAAATTTTGTCCAAAGCTAGGAATTATCTTTCTTATATAAGGCTTTGTCCATGACTGGCTTTGGCTTTTCATGAAGATCAAGTTGTTTAATTGTTTTCTAGCAGCTTTATACATTATTTATTGAATGGTTTATAGTTTTACAAATGTTTTAACTGATACATAAATTTTCGAAATTACAGTAACTTTGGTAATTAAAAAGTCAATTGTCAGAGAACAATTGCAAGGTCTTTCACCAGTTTTCACCATGATCACATGTTTGAGTTTGATTTTGTTGTCTATTTCAGTTCAAAATGTGGTGTAAACAAAAGTTCTGATCTTTATTAGTCTTTTGCTCAACGGTTGCTAAGGACATTTTCGAAAAATTAGCTTGTTGCTAAGGACAGGAAAGTCACTTTCGGTTGGCAATGTCATTAATTTCCTCTTTACAACATTAAAAAACTTTTTGCATATGGTTGCTAAGTACTTTTATGGCAAATGACGTTGTTGCTAAGGACCTTGACCAGTGACCTTTGACCTTGACATTTTTAGATGGCCATATATCACTTATTAACAATGGTGAAGGTTTCAGGTCTTTACGACTTATCGTTTGTGAGTATTAAGCATTTACGGAAACTCAAAATCTTTCAAAGGGCAATAACTCATATAAAGAGTTGTCGCATCTCTTCGGACTTAATTGCGTCTGAAGACAATGAACATTTTTCTCATTACATGTTTTCAGCCATCTTTTACGGTTAACGAGTTAAAGCGATAACAAGGCCTAAGGTCATCAGTGACCTTGATCATTGACCTTTGACCTTGACATTTTTAGATGGCCATATATCAGTTATTAACAATGGTGAAGGTTTCAGGTCTTTACGACTTATCGTTTGGGAGTATAAAGCATTAACGGAAACTTTCAAAGGGCAATAACTCATATAAAGAGTCGTCGAAGATGAACATTTTTCTCATATATTTGATCAGCTATCTATTACGGTTTCCGAGTTTGATAACAAGGTCAAAAGTCACGGTCAAAGGTCACCGATGACCTTCAACCTGGTACTCAAATTGAAGCTCTCTTCGCACTAATCATTTAAAATACACATGTTTACTATAATGTCTGTAAGCGTTTAAAAGTTATTCGAGGAAAAAACCAATTTGCTGAAACGCATCAAAGGCTATAACTCAAAAACGGTTCATCTCAGAGTTTTTCTTCCAATGTATCAAATGTAGATCTCAATGAGAGGAGTCTTTTTGCAATATAATGTTTTCATAAATTCTTTATCGTTTCCAAGATATCGCGATAACAAAATTTCGAATGGCGGCCATTTTGAAAATGGCGGACGAAAAAGCATTTTGACCCAAGATTTGTAGTCAGGACCGTAAATGCTTCCTGAAAACCAAATTTGGTGGAAATCCGATAACTTTGATAAATTTGCATATTTAGGGGTCAAAAACGCGTAACCGGGGTCGCGATCCAAAAAAAAATTTTTTCATGAAAAATCATCGTTAGGATGCAAGCAACATTTTCCACATCTCAGAATTTTGATATCGGTTACGGTTTCGAAGTTCACCTGATAACAAGGGTTTTCGGTGTTGGGAGGATAACTCCGTTACTAAAAATAGAATTTTGTCGTGCCCTCAGATCTGGAATCCACGTTTGGTCAACATCTAATCTACTAAGTATCAAAATAATATGTCGCGTAGTTTTTTGTCATTCGCGGCGGAAATAATAAAAATAATAATAATCAGAAGAATAACAATAAGGTCTTTCACTTGTGGTGAAAGACCTTAATTATTATGGTAAAAATAAATTTTTAATCTAATTTTTTTTTTTTCTTTTTCACATATAGTTCTTTAAATTGACCAAACAGATGTAGCTAAATACTTGATTCATATATTAACTATATTGTCGGGTTATTTACCTTAGCTGTTTTGGACTACAATTTCAGTATGTAGTTATTTTTTTACTAAGATATAGATATGTATAAGTATCAAGTAGCAATAATAATAAATAGAACAAATATTTCGGGTCTCGACTCTTTGTTTGGTCACTACTTAACTCCATTCCAAGATTCAAGTCTAACCTTTATTTTTGTTTCATTCTTTAATCATTGTTCCATCTGTGGCGGATTGCAGATCTTTATTTTTTTAAATATACATTAGTGTTTTGGACGGTGCAATAGTTGAATATACAAAATTAAGATGTTAGTTCTCCTTCACTGTGCAAAAAAAACAAACAAACAAAAAAAAACAGTCGTGTATTCAGGTACATTTAACTGTAGATTTGTAATTCATGTTCATGTTTTAGTAAAGAGCTTTATTATACAAATTTATTGTACTTTTTAGCATGCAAATTAATATCAGCATCTCTTACATGCTATACTACTGACAATAAACACAAAATTCTTATCCAAAATAGTTATTGGAAAATATACTATTTTACTATTTACATTAACAATATACTGAAATAAAAGTTAATTGAAGTTAAACAGATAATAATTTTGATACATCAATGTTTCTGCACTAAAAACGGAGAACGCAGATACACTTATTTAGTAGTAGGGAAAGACAAAACATATTTTGTAAAGAACCACACTGAGTCAAACAAGAAGTACACTGAGAATGACGTAATCAAGATGTTGGAATTTTTAATAGATAATATTTTTGTCGAATTTGGAGGCCGTGTTTTTCAACAGACAATCGGGATTCCCATGGGAACTAACTGCGCGCCACTTTTAGCTGATCTCCTCCTTTTTTCATATGAGGCGAAGTTTTTACAAGGGCTTACACAGAAAAAACAAAAACATTTAGCCCAGTCCTTCAATTTCAGCTTCCGCTACATAGACGATGTACTTTCTCTTAATAATCCAAAATTCAAGGAATATTTACACCAGATCTATCCCAATGAGCTTGAAATTAAAGAGACTACCGATACACCTACTTCAGCTTCGTATTTAGATCTTTTAATTTACATTGACGAAAAGGGACGTTTGAAATCTAAGCTGTATGACAAACGTGATGATTTTAACTTCCCAATTGTGAACTTTCCCTTTCTGAGCAGCAATATACCTGCCTCTCCAGCCTATGGAGTGTACATTTCACAGTTGATTCGTTACTGTCGGGCATGCAGTTTATACAGTGACTTTTTAGTTAGAGCAAAAACACTGTCCCAAAAGCTGCTTAGTCAGGGATTTGTTCAGCCTTTGTTACTTTCATCCCTTCAGAAATTCTATGGCCGTCACCATGACATCATTTACAGATATGACGTGTCTGTGTCCCAAATGAAAACTGACATTTTCAGCTAGATTTCACGTCTTCACGGATTTGACATAACCGGATTTGACTCAACCCCGGATTGACTCACTGATAATGTGACGGGTGCCGCTAGCGGAGCAGGACATGCTTACCCATCCGGAGCACCTGATGGGAGTTCACACTGTCAGTACTTTAGTTTTTCTTGTTGTCTTGTATATCATACTGTAAAATTTTAGTTTTGTCTTCGTCAATGATGTTTGTGCTACCGATTTGTCCTTGTGATTGTTTCATTACTATAGAGATTTACAAAAAGCTTTTCAAAATTTCATCATGGCACTGTTGAGAGTTAGAGAAGTAACATGTGCCATGAATTTCATTGGCTTTCTGTCTTAGGGTTAGAAAATGACATTAACCAATCCGCTACCAAACAGACCTTTCAAAACACTATATACCTCACTGATAGTGTGACGGGTGTCGCTAGCGGGGCAGGACATGCTTACCCTTCCGGAGCACCTGATGTCACTCCCGGTTTTCATGGGAGTTCACACTATGAGTGCCTTAGTTCTTAATGTTATCTTTTTATTTCCGTCTCACGTCCTTGTTTTGTCTTTGTTTTTATCTGTTACCGTTTCTGCCATGTCTTTGGACTTCGATTTTTTTAGTCATCGCTTCCCTTGTTCCTTCGGTATTCTTCTGCCGTTGTTTTTGACCACTTCTGTTTGTTGTTTGATATGTACCTTTTCTTGTAAATATTGGGATTAGATACTATGTGATTCTTTATCATGTTTATTGTACTAAATGATTACGGATACCAACTATATTCTGTTGTGTCTGTACAAACTTCATATGGATGTGAGCTGTTTATGCGAGATGGCTGTATCCTTTATTTTTTTTTTTTTATTTTATTTTTTTTTGTGCTTTGGCTATTAAGAAAATGTGTACTTTATTGCTACAGGTGTGCAGTGTTTGGTTTGATGTATGTAAGAATTACTATTTGCTGTAATATGCTGTTGATGTGTGTCTTTTCGATCTGTTTGAAGTTGAGTGATGTTTATCAAATGCAGCTGGAGATTTGAAAGGTTACTTAAGTTTCCCCGTGTAAATGTGTACTGATCTCTTTCGATTTGGCTATAAATGTGCAATAATTTTAAAAATGGACGTAGAAATGACGTGACTTTATAAATTAAACTCACTTAAGTTATATTTTGTTTTATTATGTTATTTTTTTAAGAAGTGCAATTTTTTGTATAAGTTAACTATGTTTGCTTTCAACCACACCCACTGATGTTGATATAAAGTATTGTTTGACTGATATTTTGTAATTATCCTATTAAAAGTACAAGTAGATGCTAGACATGTATATTCTAAGCTATAGAAACTATTGTGAACAAATTGATTGTAAAGGATTACCTATTAATTGTTAAAATTGACACCTACAAACTAAAAATTATTAAAATTGTGTTGTTCATTCAGATGTATACAATTTTCATTTTTACAGTATTTCATTTTTTTTTCTTTTTTGGTAAGTATCTGACATAAATGCATGAGTTACTAAGAACTTTGTTCTAATTTACTAATTATATGTAATGTCACATGTTATCTGCTTTGGCAACACTTAGTACAATTGATTGGGGCAAAACATTGCACAGGACGAGTTCTGTTTCGTTGTTAAATAAGTTGCGTTACGTGATGCATTGTTTTATCTATATGAAGTTTGATTTAAAAAAATGGTTGACATTATATTTTATTTAGATATGAAGTGCTTGGTTGTTAAAAGATATTGTTTGATACGTTGCGCGAAAAATACCCTTACTCCTAAATGCTTACATCATAACTAAATTTAAGCAATTTTTCATATTGACAGTATTTGGCATTGCACAATATCATGTTCTTATTTCATATTGGTGATGTTGTTATACCAAATCTATTTAGAAGTATTTCAATTGAAGTTTCATATGTAAGAAGGCTTGATATCATAGTCAACAGAAATTATGTCCTTAGCTAGCTGTCGGTAACTGCGAGCATTTGTCGGACAGTACCTGTGTGTATTGTCTTCATGTTTTATTTACGTCATTGTAAGGGTACTCGTCTTGATAAGTTGGACTTGTTTCTAGTTTGATTTTTACTGTGAGTCTTTTTTTGTATTTATTTTTTAGCCATTCACCACAAATAGGGGAGGGTGTGGATCCAAGAAAAAGAGTTTAACCCAACCGCAATTTTTGCGCCTGTCCCAAGTCAGGATATGTTGGTGATTGGCTTGTCCGTGTCTTCTTATAAAATTTAAGTTTCTTGATATTTGATTTATTGGATGTGGTTTGTTTCCATTTATTTATTCATTTTTTTACCTTTTTGGGGGTCATTTAGGGATTGCTATATGAGGTGAGGTTCCTCACTGTGTTGAAGACCGTACGGTGACACCTAGATGCTTTGTTTTTGGTTGTTTTAACCTGGATATGGGATGTTGTCTTCTTGACATTTACCCCATTTCCTTTCTTTTTCATAACTGTTTGACACAATACGTATATGTTAATGCTGTATAATATCATCCTGTGCCCAACGATATGAACAACATTGGCAAGTGGGTGATATTTTACAGTCCACCTGCGTTGAAAATTGGAATAACCTGTTTATCATTTATTTTTCCATTCCAATGCAGAACTTTAAAGTGCTTGTGTAAATTTCTTTCAAAACTGCCCTATAGAAAAAGCCCATTGTTAAGATTTCATGCTTTTTCTGCATTTATGTTTTTCCATTTTTTAGAAGAAGAAAAAATATGTAGGAGAATGCAATTTAATTTAGAAATGTTTTGATGGAACCATGTCAGCAACTAGAAATAATACCGATTTTTTAATTCAGTACCTCTCCATTGTTTAGATCTTTCGTGTGGATCCTTGCCACATTTATGGCGTTTTAATGTTAAAAATGGTACTTCTGCAGCAGTTATCATCGACATTTTCCGTAGTTTTTCTGACGTCATATTTGTGAAATTGTGTATTGGTAAATGTTATGTGAATACAAAATTGAAACCAGAAAATATAATTGATGTTTCGTTTAATCAGATTTATTTCTTGTCGATAGAAAGGATATTGCTGAATAAACGTTCAGAGAATTCCACAATAAATCCGTTTTTTTAAATAAGTCTGGGTCAACCGGATGCAGTTTTTGCGGAAATATTGTTCAGGTTTTGATAACAGTAAGGCACGTGCAGTGTGGAAAGACGATAAATTCATTAATATGCTTCTGATACATGGTTTGATAAATGCCTTGTTTCTGACTTATCCTTATTTATCACTGAAAATTTAACTGAGATATTCCGTGCAATGTTTTGTCTCAGATTTTTCCTGTTTAATTTAAGATTAATTTGCTTGATAAAATATTTGCCGTTTTTGCAAATATTTTGCATATAATATTGTCTAAGACATACCGTGTTTGATCGTTAATTCATTTTTGTCATAGTGTATTCTTTTATAATTGATTTTGTGTTAAAAATTAAGTATTGTGTTAAATTTGAAGTGTTGATTATTTAGCTGTATTCATTTTTTAAGATGATGTAATAATAATACATTTCGGAAGAGGTGTTTGAAATAATGCATTTGATATATACTGTCCGTAAATTTTGAAATCATGCATTTGATACATGTTGTCCGTCAATCTAAAAATGATTTTTTTTTTTAAATTACCCCTGTTCCATGTTTCATGTTTGGGTGCAATTTTTGAACAACGATTTAAAATTTGGATATTCATTTATTGTGGTTTTAAAGTTCAGCATGGCATTTACATCAGTTATATTAAACAAGAAAAGATAGCAGGAAACAAATACAATGACCAAAAATCATTTATATAATCAGAATATTGGATTTTGCATGCTAATTGCATTAAATTTCATTTACTCTGAAAATTATCATAATGACTGATGTTTTTGATTACTTTTTTTGTGTATTTCAACCTGACAAAAATAATGATGTCATTTGTATTCTTTTAGCACGTTATGAAACGAATATTTTAAACCAATTTAAATTAATGATCAATATGATAAATACGAAATAAAAGTGAAAACCCAATGGGAACTTTTTGACAATATATGCTCCATCAGTTAAAAACCTATATTATTTGGAAACTTGCAATATCCAAATTGATGTAAATGTTGTTGAAAACGAAGTATCCTTCATGCAAAGCCCTTTCCTTGGCTGATTTTGGCTTTCTGTTTAGATGATATTGGTTACTTGTTTTCTATCAGAGTTTTTTTTTCTTAAAAAAATCTTGGAATTTATTGACCTCCTAATGTTTGAATTTTTTCTGCAGTGAAGAGAAATAATTTTTCGTGATGGCCAAATGAAGATCTTAATTAACAGTTAATTCGGTATTCGGTATTTAGTTTATTTTATAAGGTCAAGCAAGGTCAAAATCAAAGCAAAATTCAAAAGATTGATGATTATTTTTCGCAACAGGAAAGGGAAATAGTTTTTCCTAGAAAAAAAACAAATCTTCCAGCTAAAAATGAATTTTTATACCCAGATGTTTATTTTTATTCTTTTATGAATGAACTAATCAACCTATTTTTTTAATGCAAACAAAGAACCGTGGGTGAAATACGTTTACTTTTATGTATATTTAAGCATTTCGTAGGGTTCCACGTTCGGATCCATTTCTGATACAGTATAAGCGATGATATATGGAAAATTTGTTAAAAAGTAGATATTCGATCTTCTTAGTTTTATCATTCAACTAGGCATTTCGACACTTTTGTGCTTGAGTGTCTTTGCTAAGTTTGACCATTATCTCAGATAATATGCATTAGAAAAATGATTGAGTATGTTAATAAATTCCGCATATAACTCGATGAAGCATCTTTGACTTTTTAGTAAATGCATTCTTTCGAACTAAAATATAAACAATAAAATGTTCAAGACTCGTGTATGAATTCCAATTTTGAAAATGTAGTAAAATTTCGTTAAATTAAGGTAATTTCATTGCATTTCTTAAAACTGTGGAAGATTTACTTCATGTTTCAATTATTTAGATGTAATATTTGACAAAAAAATGTTAAAATATTTCATATAAATATCTTTAATTATTGTCATTTAATTATTTCATTATTGTATAACTATATTAAAATTGAAGTATAGTTCCAGTTGATGTTGTTGAAGTGAACGTGAATGTGTGTGACTAATTTCTTTCATCCTGTTACAGTATCTATGGTCTATGTATTGTCTGAAAAACTATCTCCCCTCAAAACCAAACAAGATGAACAATATTCAAAATGGGGGTAATAACAAAAATATCGAACAGAGTTGTCAAGAGCCGAAGTCCATGGGACAAAAAGACAATCAGTTGGAAACCACCATAAAAATGTTTGACCGTAATGGACCGCAAATATAGAATATATGTGAAACCTTTTAGAATTATTTTTATCAGTTTCCTTCATTCTTATCGGTTGATGCAAGAAATTATCATATCACTGTGAAGACGTCACGTGGGGTTGCAATGCATTGCTGCTATTGGCCTGTGTCTGTATACATATGACGAAAACAAAATTGTGCATTAACTATAGCAACAAAAAATATATTACCCTTATAAGAATACAAATTTCCTCTTGTTTCAGTTTTATATAAAGATCTTTGTATCCTTTCTTGAATTACCGATTAAAAAATATATCTTGCAGTTTTCTTTTGGTAAGCACTTTTTCACATCGTTATGAATCAAAAGCTCGTCCCACTAGTTTTACTTGACGAAGTCGTATACAAATTCCCATAGTAAGTGATCAATGAACCGTTAGTTAATAACAAGTAATCCAGGGATAACGTCAACACCGGAAACACCTAGAAAATAGGACAACACATGAGAACGGGACAGAAAATAAAAATGAAGACCCACATAAATATGATCAACATGGACCCAATAAATACCTTGGGTGGGATCAGGTGTACCGGTAGAGTAAGCATCTTCTGTTTCTTATAAGATACGTGCCATAATGAACATGTCAACTCCGGTAGTATAGTCAAATCCGGTAGAGGAAAAACAAACTTTAGCTGTAAAGGGAAAGACCTGTTGTCATCTTGGAAACAGATATCGAATAACCGTCCACAAGATCGTGATGTCGACCGTAAAACTTCTATAGTGATGACTTCAAGTTTGTGGTAACCATACGCTTGCATAAGTAACCCATTTGTAAGCAACCGAGCTCTATCAAGGTAGTCACTGTATCGACCACACTCTATATTCCATATGTCTAATTCTTTGTTGTTTAATAAGTGTAAGATTAGTATTGTCAGTTGGACAAAAGATAATATAATAAAATAACCAAAATGAATCTAACTCCTTTTTTTTAATCTAAGTAGTATTTCCCTCTTGCATAGCTCTGTCCTTAGCTGATTTCAGTAGTTTGTTCTCTATCAGCTTTTACACATATTTTTGTTCATGGATTTCCAAACGTTTTGATTTAATCTGCACTGATCAGACATAACTTGTCGAAATGCGCATATGCAGAACGTAAATTCACAGTTATATCGGCATTTTATTTGAAATAAAGAAGTATAATCAGATGCTCTTGATAAATAAAAATCATCTGCAACAAATATGTTACCCGGCTTGATGTCAAAATTCTTTAAAACTGTAAAAATAAGCAAACGTAGCACATAGGAACATGCAAATAATTTAATCTCGAAGAAAATAGTGTCAGTTGTGAAATGCTATTTCAAAAGGTCAACCAATGTATAGTGACATATTCTCCATCGTGATCTCCTACAATTTGTACTATTTTTTCTTGTAGCTCTCGTAGATGGCGAACAAAAAATGTAGAAAATAGCACAATAATAAAGTCCAAGACATATATAACAGAATGAAAGAGACCAAAATTGTAGGAGTTAACTCCTTTGCAGATGATGAAACAAGAAACAAGTACATTATCTTACACCAAGACAACTGTCTATAACAATGAAATCATTTTCAAGGTCCCGTGTAAAAATCTCAATTTACAACACGAAAACCAATAAAGTAAGTGAGAACCGAATCGTCAGTCTGAAAGGAACAATCCAAAGACAATGGCAACGTCGGAAAAACAAAGAAACAAAGACATAACATGAGCACGGCACAGAAAAGAAAATGAAGACACATATACATACAAAAATGAACAACACGGACCCAATAAAAGCCATGGGTTAGATCAGGTGCACCGGTAGAGTAAGCATCTCCTGCTTCTTATAAGACACCCGCAGTGTTGAACATGTCAACACCGGTGTTATAGTCAAATCCGGTATAGGAAAAACAAACTTTAGTGGTAAAGAGAAAGATCTGTTGTGATTTGGGAAACAGATATCCCATAGCGGTCCACAAGATTGTGATGTCGACCGTAAAACTTCTGTAGTGATGACCTCAAGTGATGGGCAACATACCCTTGCTTAAGTAGCCTATTTGTAAGCAACCGAGCTCTATCAAGGTAGTCACTGTATCGACCACAGGCCCTTGAGTAGCGAATGAGTTGGGAGATGTAAACTCCATATGCCGGTGCTTTTTGAATGTTGCTATAAAGAAAAGGGAAGTTGACTATTGGAAAAATGAAATCATCGCGTTTGTCATATAGCCTGGTTTGTAGTGTACCTCTTGTCAATTTCAAGATGAAGGTCCAGGAACGAGGCTGATGTGGAAGTATCTGCAGTATCCTTAATTTCGAGCTCTTTTGGATAGATAAGATAAGAAAATCCCCAAACCAAGGGTTGTTTAGTGATAAAATATCATCTATATAACGGAAGCTGAAATTAAAGGACTGGGCCAGTTTTTGATCTTTATTTTGAAGAAGCCCTTCGATGAATTCAGCTTCATATGAGTGGAGAAACAGATCGGCTAAAAGAGGTGCACAGTTTGTGCCCATTGGAATTCCGATAGTCTGTTGAAAAACAAGTCCTCTAAACTGGACAAATATATTGTCGATCAGAAACTCTAACATTTTAATCACTTCTTCCTCTGTATATTTTTTCTGGGATTCTGAGTCGTATTTCACAAAGTATGCTTGTTCTCTGTCTGTAACAATGTACTTATATCTTCGTTCGTCGTTCTTGCGGGAGAAACAACTACGAATTAAATCTTTCAGCCGTGATTTCAGTTGTTTATGAGGAATTGTGGTATAAAGCGTTGAGAAGTCAAAAGTTTTAATGCTGTTACAGTGTGATAATGATCTTGATTATAAGTTGTCAAGCAGATCCTTAGAGTTTTTTTAATATCCACATTTACAGCACTTCTTGAAAAACTAGTATCACAATATTTTTGAAGGCCCTCTTTTACGGCTGTAAAGATGGATGTTAATATCTTAGAAATAGGTTTTGTAAAACATTTAGCAGATCCAGCGATGTACCGTTGTTTGTATGGGCATTTGTGCAATTTTGGTACCCAGTTCAATGAGGGGCGATCAAAGTCTTCATCTTTGGTAGAGATCCCAAAGGAAAGCAAAAATATATGGTTCTGCAATATCTTCTCCTCAGACAGAGTAGTAGCTATGTAGGTTGGATTGCCCTGGATATTGCCAATGCCTAGTTCTTTCTGTAAACAATCGATGTAATGATTTTTACAAATGAAAATGATGTTAATAGGGGTTTATAATTTTTTGGCAAAATAAAAACTTACGTCACACTAATTCCTTTATTATGTAATGTCTATCTAATGCAACATACAATTCCACAGACAAATATAGCATATGCGATGACATATCAATATATTCTAATGAATACATAAAAATTTGGTTAACGGCAAAAGACAAAGATTTACGACAGTAATGTCGTAAAATAATATGACCTGTCGTAAACGTGTGATTACAGTTTATAATTTTTTGGCAAAAATAAAAACTTACGTCACACTAATTCATTTATTATGTAATGCCTAAATGTAGGAATAACCTAAAAAGTGTGAAATTCAAAATACACTTAAAAATACCTGAAAATATACTAGACTACACATGACCAATACCAAAACACTAACTGTGCAAAGGTAAAATATTAAAATAACTATAATGACTCTCAAAGTAACCAATCAAATATTCACCAACGGCCTTTACATATGTGATAAACTTTCAGTTGTTATAATTCAAACCATTATATTTCAAAATCTCTTCAGTATAATGTTTTGGAGCCAAAGGAAACACATAGTGGTTGAAAAAGACGTCTTTTGTTTTCCAGCGACCTATGTGCATGGCTGTTTCTGGGTCACACCCTGCTTGTACTGCGGCATTTGCTTCTGTGGGACGGAAACATTTTGCTTTAAAACCCTGACCACCTAAACCAACCAACTCAATAGATTCCGACAAAATCTTAGATACAGTTTCAGCCTTCATACCATTATAAGGTTTGGATAAACTCAAAAATAAAGGGCCAACATTGGACGTTTGATGTGAAGTGGCCTGTATATAAGTCTTAAGAGTTATAACTGGATCAATGGCAAGATCCTGAGATGGTGGAACACGAATCTCAAATCCGGATCTGGACGTGTCATTCTTTATTCTAAAGAACGTAATGGTCAACGAACCATCCTCATGAAATACTACGTTGTCTCTTCTTAAGCTCATATTCACTAATGTATTTGAGTCTGTATCATAAACTTCACCTCTTGGTGCCAAATCTGATGGTCGTGTTCTTTTTAAAGGTCTCTATGTACCCGATTTAACAAGACCATTTATAAGTCTTTGAATGTCATTATTCAACATAGGATTATTCAAATTCAAACCTTCATACAAACAGCCAATTGCGGCAGAACACATTTTTAGTAAAGACTCGGGTCTATCACTTTTTTCAGATATATTACATAAAAATTCTGCAAACAAAGCTGAATTGTTTTCTAGCGGTGGAAATTTATGTTTTCTATTGTCACAAAAATTCATAAAGTTAATTACATAATGATTATAATGTCTCATCGTAGATTTTGCCCAACTTGACATAAGTTGAGTAACCGCTCTTTCAGACCATCCGTTACACATTAATCGATCTTTCCAGATATTCGCAGAGCGAACATCTTCCAATTCCTGTTTTTCAACGGTTCTGGTATTTTGTTTATTTGGATAAATGAATTCCGGTTGTTCGGTATCTTTATCGGAAGACAAATCAACATGTTTCTTAAGGTTTTGTACCAATTTATCGATTTCCACAATGGATCTATTAATGTCCCCAGTGCTCCTTGTTGGAGAAGTATATTCAATATCTTTGGGATAAGACACAAAAAACGAATATTGCAAAATGGATTATTTCCATAACAGATAACTGATTGATTTAAATACTCTGCTTTTAAATCACCTATAATGATTGCTTGATTTAACAACACATGATCACACAAATCTGAATTCCTTCCATATGTGCGAAATATAGAATTATGAATATTCACTTCCAAAATACAAATTGATCATTCCTGATCATCACGATATTTTGGAATTTCAGCACCTGGTGCGAATCCGCGTGATCCATTATTGTACCCGAATGATCCTCTCCTGTATCCACCGAAGCGTCTGTAACTATTATACCCACGACCTCTCATGTATCCTCTGCCAGAATTATCAGGTTTTAGTCTTGTTTTCGTAGCTGAAATTTCAGCTGCAGTCCTAAGGTTTTCTAGACTGTTTTGCGTGAACTGTGTTGTGTTTCTTTCAAGGCACTTGAAAAATTCTGCAGTGTCCTTGTCAAATTGTCCTTTGACTAGTAAGCTGGTGTACTCTGATTGTAGACAGTTAATGTGAGCTACAAGCACTGTATATAAGTTTGATATATCATCCACAGTTGGATTGTCTGTCAAAATAGAAATTAATTTTAAGCAGGTCTCCGTATATCTGGCAGACTTGTCACCACCACCACATACCGCTGAATTCCCGAGATGAGCACGGGAGCAGCACGAGCAGCGAAATGAGCAGGCGAGCAGTGAAAACGAGCAGCGTGAGCAGCGCAATGAGCATATGAACATACCCTTAAACAGCAAATTTGTCGCTTTTCCCACAGCACAGCGGCTGCAGCAGCAGCAGCAGCAATTTTCTCGAGATGAGCATGCGAGCAGCACGAGCAGCGAGCTAACCACGCGAGCAGTGAAAACGAGCAGCATGACTAGCGAAATGAGCACACGAGCAGGGAAGCGAGCACGCGAGCAGCGACATTCCTAAACTGACCGTATTTAAAGCTTTGTTCTGTAAAATATCGTCATTCGTACTTTGAATCCAGAGAGGAAGACGTCTATAATGTATCACTGCGACCTTTGTGAATACAAGACCAATCGTCACCTCAATCCTGTTCGCCACAAGAATCAGAAACACGACTTGGAAGATACTTCGCCAACTGAATCGGAGACAGAGTTCAACGTATCAGAAGAAAGCAATCACTCTGACGAATCTGTATATAGCAACGTGGAAAGTAACGACTCGAAGACGTCAGAAGAGTGCACGGACGAAAGCACTGACGATGAAGACGACCAAGAGTCTCCATGGAAGCTGGTTGTGAATCAAACATTCGACAAACTCGAACTAGAATACACCAAGAAAGTAGAAGAGTTGATGGAAGAAGGACACGACTCCGAAAAGGCTCGTTTAGCTGTATATAAAGACATGAATAAACTTTTTAGAGACCATATGAGAAATCAATACCTGGAAACGGTGTTCTGGATGCAAGATTTCAACAAAGATCCAGTTCACAAAAGGATCATAGATACGGCCAAACGTTTAAGAGATGAAGAAGACTACGACACCAGGGAATCTTGGCAATATGCAGTGAAGAAAAGAAAATATCTGTTAGATGACATATTGGACATATTCGAACCACCACCAATCAAAGACTGCAACGACTAGATGTAAAGTCACTGAAGAAAAGGCTGGATAAACGCAGAGTGCCCCTTTGTTAGAATTCAACAAATGAACCTACTACAGCGATCGGTGAAGGTTTTAAGACTCTATCTCTTACCGTTTTTGAGATATTGGGGCCCAAAATTCGGAAACGGCCGAAAATACGATTTTTTTCAAAAGTCCAGTAATAAGAAGTGTTATATATGTTTTTGGGGTAACATTGACCATCTGAATCGAATGGTGATATTAGTTAGGCCCTATTTCTAATAGTGGAGGTGTAATAAGGGGCCCAAAATTTCGGGAATGGCCCAAGATGCAAATTTTTCTAAATCTAGTACTATAGCGATGTTATATATGTTTTCGGGGTAACTTTGGCATTCTAAAGCGACCGGTAACATAATTGAAGCCCTATCTATAATAGTTGGGGCGTAATAAGGGTCCAAAATTTCGGGAATGGCCCAAATTTTAATTTTTCCTAGATCAAGTACTATAACAATGCTATATATATATTCGGGGTAACTTTGGCGTTCTAAAGCGATTGGTGACATTTGTGAGGTCGTATCGCTAATAGTAGGGGTGTAACAGTGGTCCTAAATTTTGACAAGGGGTTCATTTGTTGAATTCTAACAAAGGGGCACTCTGCGTTTATCCAGCCCTTTGACTGGCTACCCTATGAATAGGCCGCATTACCCCATCCCCCCTTTTCTTCAGTGACTTTTTGTCGTGTATTCACAAAGGTCGCAGTGATACATTATAGACGTCTTCCTCTCCCTGGATTCGAAGAACGAATGACAATATTTTACAGAACAAAGCTTTAAATACGGTCAGTTTGGTAATGTCGCTGCTCGCGTGCTCGCTTCACTGCTCGTGTGCTCATTTCGCTGCTCATACTGCTCGTTTTCACTGCTCGCGTGGTTACCTCGCTGCTCGTGCTGCTCGCTGTGCGGTGGGAAGAGCGACAAATTCGCTGTTTAAGGGTATTTTAACATGCTCATTGCGCTGCTCACGCTGCTCGTTTTCACTGCTCGCGTGCTAATTTCGCTGCTCGTCCTGCTCCCTGCTCATCTCGGGAATTCAGCGGTATGTGGTGGTGGTGACAAGTGTCTTGTATCTTGTGGTGAGAAAGCTATGAATTCGCAGTTTAAGGCATGCTCACGCTGCTCGTTTTCACTGCTCATGTGCTCATTTCGCTGCTCGTACTGCTCGCGTGCTCATCTCGGGAATTCAGCGGTATGTGGTGGTGGCGAAAAGTGTCTTGTATCTTGTGGTGGGAAAAGCTATACATTCGCTATTTAAAGGCATGATCACGCTGCTTGTTTTCACTGCTCGTGTGCTCATGTCGCTGCTCGTGCTGCTCGCGTGCTTATCTCAGGAATTTGGGAAGAGAGTGCCTTGAACGGAGAGGAGGAAGATAGAAAAGACAATTTTTTTTTATTATTATTGAATGTTTATTTATAGGAACCTCTCAACCCCTATTCCCTAACCAATGAATGCTTCATGTCGGGGAAAATAAAATATGTATATATCTGTAATTTAGTTTATTATTTATTGCCTAATGAAAAGAAAAGCATATAGATACAGGAAACAATGATGGAAAAAAAAATCAACAAAGATGCAGAACGAAATAAAACAATAAAAATGGAAAGCGATAAAAAAATATATACAAAAGTAGGGGTGCCGTAAGAACAAAACAAAACATGGACTCGAGAGTAGACAAAACAAAGGGAGATAACTATGATCGTGGTGGGAAACAAAAAGGTTAAAGGGTTAAAAAGATGGGGCAAATCGATATAAAAGGCTAAGGTACTCGGCAAAGAACAATTAAAGAAAAATTAAAAAAAATGGGAAAAAAGTATAAACTCTGATTAGAGACGAGGGTCCTCCTGGGATGTCCCACCCCAAGCGTCCCCCACTCTCACACAGCTACATTACGTTTGCGGTGCTCTACGTTCAGGACACTGGAAGACAGTCCTTACAGTATTAGTCACGGTTGATTTTACAGGGGATGGAAAAATGAAATTTACCATTGGTCTTATGGGCCCAAAGTGACCCGATTCACTACTAACATGACGACTTTGAAGATGAAGAACAACAACGAAAACGTAAATACAAATTTTGTAGTATTTTTTTCTTATTGAAGTACTTTTTCATTTTTTTCTTAAAATTACATCATTTACGATGCCTGTGAAATTTTTACCTTTAAACTTTGAAATATGCACAATTTATTAACTAAATATAATATTGAAATATTTTTAGAATTACAATTTTAGAGGCTAAAAAGAACAAGTACAAGTTAATAAAGAAGATCCCTACCGGTGGAATAATTCTTTTTTTTCCCAGCAATAATAGTTAATGAAGTAATTTTTCCCAGTCCAAGGCCCAGTGTAATTTGTTAAAATCAGTGGACCAGAACCAAACTCGAACTAAATCTGTAAGTAATAATGGTAGACTAACATAACAAATCTCAGCGTAATTTCTTGAACAGTTTAGAAAAAATGTCCGGAAAACCTATATTTTACCAAAATTTTCTAAGTCAAAGGCCCATAACTCCAACCAAATTCATATTTGATCTGCAACTCATATAGCAAATATCAGCTTAATATCTGGGACGGTTGAGACAAAAGTCCGGAAAACCTATATTTTACCAAAATTTCCTAAGTCAAAGGCCCATAACTCCAACCAAAATCAATGAACCTAACCTAAATTCAAATTTGATCTGTTAGTCATGGTCCAATGTGTAGCAGTTTCCTTTTCTGCTTGACATTTTTAATGTAATTTTTCGTTTGCAATTTTAAAATTAGATAACAAAATTTATTCAGTTTCTTCCTGGTTTCCTCTTCGTGCAAAGAGCACTTTAACTCAGTTTCATTTTGATTTTTGTTATATATAGTGTTAATATCCCACTCCCAGCTTGATTTTCCTGGGCTTGCAAAGTTCACAGGTCAGTCCCATCTTAATTTTGCAATAAAGAAAAAAAAATACAGTAACTTCGGTACTTTGTTTTTTCTAAAGATTGTATTGTCCATAGTTTAGTCGCGTATTGAGTTTGTTCGTTTTGTGTAGTCTTAAGTGATCTCACCTTGAACTCCCTCGTTATGAATAGTCATAGCCTCTTGATTAACGTCATGTTGTATTTATTGTTCATTGTCTAGTATTTTGTTTATTTCACTTGAAAAACTTCGTGCTTAAAATTTCTGAATTAATCAAAATTCGTATTTCATACTTTTCAATTCTTTGGGTCAGCTTTTTGTCGATTTTCCTTTTGGTTTTGATATCTTGAAACATGTTCATTTTGACTTCTTGTGTTTTTCTTTAAATTCGTTGAGATACATTGTCATCTTAATTCCTTAATTTTGTTAAGTGAGTGTCAATCTGAGTGTCAATTTGGTTTTCTATATATTGGAGACTCATAAGTACATTGTCAACTTGATGCTTTTTGCCCAAAGTTCCTTGTTCAGTATTTCATAGATCACCATTGTGATTGAAGCGCTTAGTTTACATTTCCCCTCAATTTTCTTTGTGCTTGTATCAAATAAGAAAGATAACAAGAAACACCTACAATGGCTAAAACACAGTCATATGTCACAATCCACCAAAAACTGCGATCCAAAAACACAAACAAAAGACTAGATAAACAAACCTTACTAATATGTACTCCCGCTCCCTAAATTGATTCCAGAATTTAAAAAATTAAAGAAAAAAAATCAAATCAAATCAAATTTTGAAATAGTTGATTCATAATGACAATATGCAATGAACATTATATTTTAATTTTGTGAAAGATCAGTGAATTCCAATAAGGGTGTACTCTTATCCTATGCTCCCCCATTCGATTTCAGAAATAATAAAAATCTAGAAAAAAGTTCAAATCAGATTTTATATTTTTATAAAGTGTAAGTACATAAAGGTCATTGTACCAGTACAGTTACTCCATTTCCCCTTTGATGTTTATCATTACAATTATTAAACCAAAAATGGAAAGATCCTAATCGCTTTTTGCCATACTTTTCGGGGGCACTAAAATTGAAATCAAACTTGAGACTAAGAATTCAATCGTATGAACCAGAAAGGTCCACACGTTATATGTTTGTCATTCTGATGCCAGTTGATATTTTTGCACTGCTTTAATCTTTAAACTGGTTTAACATTTCTTCAAACCCATTCCTCGTTTGCAACAGATATTTCCGAGTCATTATTGAATTCGCTGTAACAGTTTTCTGCAACAGTGTCAATCGATTGCAGTCTTGAGAAGTGAAATTTTAACAGATGTACATGAAAAAGGTTCCTCACTGTGTTGAAGACCGTACGGTGACCACCAAATGCTTTGTTTCGAATCTTTTTAACCTAGAGATGGGATGTTGTCTCTCTGACTTTTAGCTTGTTGTTTCCAAATTCTCAAATAGAGATGCAATCAAGCATCACAGATGATGTGATTTTTTATTATAACTTCTTTTTCATTGTGTTCCAAACTATCATTACTTTCAAGAGAGTTAGATACATTCAAATATGTCTTCCATATGTTAGAAGAAGAAGACTACTGTATAGGGCTTTATATTCGCGGTACGAAAATTTCGCGGTTTTCAGTGTTGCATTTATTCGCGGGGTTTTATATTCGCGGATTTTTAGTGAAAGTCGTTATGTTCAATTATATTATGGTTTACAATGAAATATTCGCGGGTATTAATTTTCGCGTTTATCGTTTGAAACGCGAATAGCGCGAAAATAAATACCCCGCGAAATATAACAACCATACAGTATATTAAGATTTATTTATCGCACATGTTTTTGTCCAATTGTTAAAGGCTGTTAATACTGTATACGGCTTTATTTCCGCGGTACGAAATTTTCGCGGTTTCCGTGTTGGATTTATTCGCGGAGTTTTATGTTCGCGGATATGTTTAAGTGACTGTCGTTATAACCATTTATATTCAGTCGATTGTTTGCAGGTATAAATTTTCGCGCTAATCGTGTTCAACGCGAATAGCGCTAAAATAAATACCCCGCGAAATATAACAACCATAGAGTATATGAAACACGCAGACATCAATGTGATGTTGTTGATATTTTGTTTTTGTATTTCATTTCGGTGTGTGTGTGTGTGTGTGTGTGTGTGTGTGTGTGTGTGTGTTGATCCCTTTTTTGTCACGGGAATATAACAATAAAAGAGACAGATAGTATGACCATAATTTAACGATTTTTAAAGATTTTTTCAAAATCTGCCTGGTTTGAACAAAAATCAGTACTACACAAACAGATTAGTGAATGATGAAAATTTTGACTATTATCTAGTTCAGTTCTTATTTACCTTAAACTACTCTAAACTAGTGTATCAATACATGGTATTCTTACAGGATTAGATAGGAATTCTTTGTAAAAATTCATACCATTAATTACAAGATGCATTAATTCCGGAATTGGCCAATTGAAATATTTTTTTTTAAGATCGGTTTATGCCAAAGCATATCAATTTAGGATTATCTTTTATTATATGCATATAGTAACATTTAATAAACAATGAAAGGAAAAAATGCACATGAGACAAAGTCTCAACAAGTACATGATTAAACCAAGCAACGCCTTTATTGTTGTTCTTAATCTTGAAGTCACCATGATCATACTTCTCATACTTCACAGTAAGTTCAAGACGGCCCCTAGGATCGGTTTAAGCGGAATTCATTGCTTAATGTCGATCAATGCTACTTCCATGAATCCCTTTCGTCATGGTTGCGGGGTTGTGAACAAACATTAAATTAACTTGCAAAGTGCTTTTACAACTGCTGTCATCCGTTGCTCGATAAAACGACTTATAGCAAACAACCACAACATATCAAAAGACAGCAGGGCACTCATCGAGTAAATTGCAAGAAAACTTGCACAAAAATGCACAAATTGTTTACAACATATAATCATGGTAACAAGAAGATTAATCATACTTAATGAAGTAATATTGGCCAATGTGGACCTCATTTTCTCAGTTCTACAGACCGCTTTATATAGTCAACAACACTGGACTATTGTTAATTTGACAATGAAAAAGGAGTGTTCTTCGTTGTCAAGGACATTACAAGTTTTATATATTCTTTGATTTCGAGGTATTTTCTTATATCTTCCTATTCGAAATTTTGTGATCAGTTGACGACTATTAAAATTTTTTAATTGTTTTAGGTATTCCTCTAGCTTAAAAGTAGTTCTCAATCCTTTATAAAGATACAATTTTGAGCTATCGTTCAAATTCGATAGCTTATTAATGATTAATTTTTCATAATAATCTGCTTTTTGAATTTTTAAAAACTTTTTTTCTTGAGTTTTTCAACAGGTTAGTAAATGGTCTATCAAAATCTATGAAGGTTTTTGGATATAACTCGAGTTCCTTCAAAATGCTATTTGCACAGGAATACCATGTGTATATGCCTTCATCTGCTAAAGTTTTATTCAAACTAAATGCTTCTTTTATTAAAGGATTTATATTTTAAAAATTTATTCTAGAAAAATACATGAAAATTTGAGTTTTAATTAAAGCATCTAAAGGTACCCTTCCTAGTTCTGACAGAGCTGCTATATTGCAGGATGTCCTTCTAATACATAATGCTAATTTACAAAATTTAATATGTATTTTTTCAAAGCTTAATCTATTAACCAATGTAAATATATCACAAATTAAAATAAAGATAAAAATAAAATGCCAAAAATGTATCCATATGAGATATTCTCTTAAGAATTAGTACACCATAACTGAAATGCATGGAGAGCATACATCTCTCGTTCGTGGAACTTTTTACCGCCTCCACACTGCAGGAGAGACAAACTACAGTCTTGAATTAACAATGAAATAATATTGAGTAAATGCACATGAGACAAAGTCTTTTCAAATACATGATCAAGCCAAGAAATGAAACATTGTTGTTCTTCATCTTGGAAGTCACTATGAGGCCTTCTACCAGAAGCTTTGCTAATTTTGGACCATTTTGCCAGTGCTGGTGGATCAGAGGTCCCCGAGGGTATTCACCAGCCCAATAGTCAGGCATGAATTTTAAATAAATTTAAAAAAAAAGAACTATTTTATCAACATTCTAACCCCTTAAAATAATGAGGCTTCATTCCGTGTATGGTACTCGGTGTATGTCCTTTGTACTGGATTTGATCTCCCATTTCGATATTTTGGTAGTGAGTACTTTTTTTAACTACTTCTGGATAAGAGCTTTCCATATTCACAATAGTAATGTTGTCCTGCAAAGGTATGCTTTTATACGATGAACACAGAACAATGCAAATGAATGAAACAATTACACGCAGTAACTCTCGTATTTAAACATTTTAGCCGGAAAATTGGCGGATCCACAAGGAGGGTTTCAGAGGTTGGAACCCCCATTTTTCTGGAAATGTTTTAAATTTTGTGCAGAATTAAGGTAAAAATTGACAATAGTGGTAAAAATCGTCTGGAACCGAATCGGAACCGAATCAAAGCCTGGATCCGCCGGTGGCGCATGACCTATTGCGAATTCAAATGTGTTTGAATGCAATCATTGCTTTTTACAACAATAATATACAAATAATTGTATTTTTGTAATGATTGCAAGACCATTTTTTGTTTCCAATAAAAAATTTCATTGCTATTTCAGCAAAAAAGTGCAGCATAATCAGGCATTCATTCGATATAATATTGCCTTTAAGACAGTACAACTGCATTTTTCGGAGAAAAAATATCCGATGATCAGCAAAATTTACATTTTAAATGCTGTAAAGAGTTTCCAAAAGAATACAAGAACTTTCGTCCTTTCCCCCCGAATTTCTGGACTTTCCAGATTAATGAAAATATTACTGAAAATTTACAAGGCATTTTTATACTGTACCTAAATTTGATGTAATATTTATTTCTATCAAAAGTGGCGTTGAAGAGAAATTGATTAAATTGGCTTTCAAAGATTAACCAACTTACGATAGTACAAAATATAAATATATAGACTGAAAACAGTCTATCTGTGCCCTGTGTTTGTCTATATGTTGTAATCGTCCACTAGCTTAAGACACTAGTGCTTTTGTCGGGCAAAGGATGACAGTGATTGTAAGAGCACTTTGCCAGTGTAATTGATGTTTGTTGACAATCCCGCACCCATGACCATTGAAGACATGGATGTAGCGTTGCTCGACAATTAGCAAAGAATTCCGCTTAAACCGGTGCTAGGGGCCGTCTTGAACTTACTATGAGGTATGAGCAAAGCTTATTGTTAAAGGCTTCATGGTGACTTCAAGATGAAGAGCAACAATAAAAGCGTTGTTCCTTTGCTTGTTTTTTACCATGTATTTGTAGAGACTTTGTCTCTCGTGCATTTACTCCATATCCTTTTATTCACTATTTATATCAACACAAAAGTGTGATTTTGAAGTTTTCGTTGCGTTAAATCTAAATACCTGAAAATAGCAAAGATGCGAAACCATCTTCAAATATTTTAGATTCTTCAAAGTTCCCAACTTCAAACATAAGCTTCCATGTGAAATCTGCGCTTTATTTACAAATAATACCTCTTTGCGAATACCAATATATTAATCCACCACCCGTCAATACTTTATGCATATTAAATGTTTGAATATTAAACTGATCAAATTTTGACTGCATTTATGATATCTATAGAGAAAACAATTCCCATATTACCTTTCCGGAAAAAGATAAGATGTTGATGTTTGTCAAATGAAATCTGATGTTCACAAGTTTGACTTGTAAAGGTGTTTTGTTAAGCGCTGACTATGCTGTGTGCATCGTGTTTTGTGTCTAAAAAAGAAACCACTGCGTTCTTAGGTCGTATAGTTCTTGGTCTGGGCAGTCTGACAAATGGAGCGGATAATAGAGCTTTTTTAGAAGCATCAACCTATGATCTTTGTTATTTTCTTTTTGTATGCGATGTGTTTGAAGAGACTATGTCTCATGTGCATTTCCTCCATATCCATTCATTATCTTTTCTTTTGTTTCTTTTTTGCCGATTTTGTTGTTTTTTTTCTTAAGAAACGGTCTTAAATTATAAAAAGTTTCTTCGACGAGACACCTAAATGCATTTGGTGAAATCATATGAAACGTCATATGTGTTTTAAGTTGCCATGAACGTCATACAATAGAAAGGGACGTCGCCAAAAACTTTCAAAACAAGACAACACCAGATGGCGTTCAACAACTTCGACTTGACCTTAAGATAGGTTGTATTCCTTAAATTTGAATAGTAAATCTTAGATATCTATCATATATCGATACTACACCTTTGTAATCTTTCCAATACATGAATCCATACTTGAAATATATACAAAATTCCATTGTCATTTAAAATTAAAGCACAATCTTAAAATCAGACCACTCACAGTATCGATACTTCAAATACATCGAAATCCGACGAGAGAACACCGACTAGAATTGTTCTTGAAGACCGTAATTACTGATTTACAATTTTACTGTGTCCTGACTTTCTACACGAATTGACCTGGCTTTATGCGATTGAGCCCGGAATTTAAACGATGACAATATAAGTTATCATGCATTGAACCAACTAATATGATTATTTAGATAGTGCCGAAAATCGTTGAACGGCAAGCGGCCGTCAGCCCGCGCCGTTCAACCATTTTCGACACTATCTAAATAATCATGTTAGTTGGTTCAATGCATGATAACATTTTTGTGCGGTTATGCAAACCTTAGTTTGGGTTTAACTAAGAAAACGATAATTACAAAATGATCTACATTTAACTACACGATTATACGCATGGCGCTATGTCGACTGAACGCGTAACCTGGACAATACACAGCCGAATGATGTATTGATTTTTCATGTTGTATAAAGTTTAAATGGCGTTTTCGTAATACATGGTGCGAAAACCTTTGAAAATGAATGCAAATAAAATATTTCATATAATTTACATGTTATTCCAAGTATAGATGTATTTCACATTTTAATTTTGTAATGTAACTATCAGGTTGATCTTAGTTTTACACTACGTGGCGGTAAACTATGTTTTATTTCGATATGTTTATTTATCCATGCTTACTGCATGTTTGTGAATTTTGTCCTTATGTACAATTCTTATATGTACGCTTTTGAATGACTTTAGTCTAGGTGAAACACTACATTATCATGATTATTGATTGTCTTGTTGTGTAGGGCGGACATTGTTATTTAGCAGGTGGTTAATCAGCCAATAGAATCCAAGTTTACATCCGCATAACCGTACAATTTCATTTAATAGTGAATTTTTTCCCGTGTATTGCGTCCTACTTTCAAGAAATTGATGAAGTTAGAGACAAAACAATAACAGACCTATGAATGACAAATGCTGATTTTTGCAAATAAAAAAAGGCAAACGAACGTTTAGTGTAAATTTACATATTTTTTTTTGTACGCAGTGTGATCGATTTCTGCCAATATATTTCAAAGTGTGGAACGTTTACTTTATTTATTGATTAATGTAATGAATGTCATGGGTGTGAAATATTCATAAAGGAACTTCGGTTTAAATCCTCTATATCAAGTCGGTACATGGTTGCAAATATATTTATGAGAAAGTGTATAAGACCCTAAATGCAAAGTTGTAATCATTCTATACTTCTAAGCTTGGGTTCGATTCGTTGACAATTTTGCCGCTTGTTTGACCTTAGCATTATCATAATAAATGATATTGAAAAAAAAAATGTAAACATACATATATCATTTCCTCTTAAACCACTGAAGCGAATTCAACTAACTGTATTGGAAGTCCTTGGCGAAAATTGTTCACTCCATTCTGACCAAACAAAACTCATGTTTAGCAACACGGAACATAGTTTAACGCAAGACCCCATAGGAAAAAAACGTGATTTTCATCAACTGTTCTAAAATTAACTGCTAGTAAACTGCATTGGAATGATTTATGGAAGGTCCTGTACAAACACTGCTCATCTCATTCGAACTTTGCAAAAAAAAAAATATTATCAGCGCAGAGCATTATCTACCATTGGATCTGATTGGAGATATATATGATAATCTGCTCTGAAACAACTGAAGCAAATTTAGCTAAACTGTAGTGGGATGATTATGGAATGATCTTTACCAAATTACTCATTATTAAATAGAAACTAATGAATGAACACCAGCGGGGAAACAATTTGTTCAACAATTGACATTTTTACATAAGATATAAACTGAAGCAACCAGAATTTGCACGAATTATTTTGTTTTTTACTTACTGTTTGAGGGTTAGAGAAGACGTATCAAGTACCATGAATTAAGACTGGTTTTGTCCAATGGTAAGTAAATGACAATTACCGCAAAATTGAATCGACTTGGTCTGGTGCCCGTATGAGCCGTTCGCTAACTGTAACCGGGCAATTGTTCTAAAAATTTTGGATGCGTGTCTCAATCGCATTTCCTCAACTCTAACACATACACTTTAAAAGACAGGGTTTATAACCCCCTAATCACACTACATCTTGGACCCATGTTAGAACCGATTCAATAAATCTGTCCCCACCGTCAGTTTGTGACGTGTATATCTTTTGTCAGGTTATGTGTTCAAGAAAACACATTGTCATCAAATGTTGAATGGAACAGACACACTATTGTATACATTCATATACAGTGTAGCATTTTGTCACCTTTTTACAAAGGAACTGTCAATCATTGATATAGAAGCAAACAATGAATCAGTCACAACTTCACTGCATTTGATTGGTCAAGAAGGTCAGGTAGGGACACATTTATTGAATCGACCCTATTAATATGTTGCACTAGTTTTTTAGTTACGATGTAAAGTGATTTTCAACTTAGTGAACACTGGCACACCAGGTTGAGCAAGAATAGTCGAAATGGCATTGAAGATGAGCTAATAACAAAGTTTGTCTTGTTTCTCCTGACAAGCAATTCTCCTTTCTCTACAAAATCGTTAGGCTTGAGTTTTCCCTTTTAATGCTAGAATTAACACTCTTCTCTCTCCAAATAAATTTACAAAGATATAAAGCTAAGATATTTTATTTTGTGTTGGGGTTTGATTATGTGATTGTAACATTTTACTTTAAAACTTTTTAAATTTATTATTTTGGAACAAATATAATGCATTCGGGTTTTGTTGAGTGCCTCATGGTGACTTTAATACATGTATGAAGAACAACAATAAAAGCGTTGTTTCATTGCTTGGTTCTGCCATGTATTCGTACAGGCTTTGTCTCACCCCCATTTAAAACTCCATATCCTTTTATTTGTTTATTTCAAACTTGTTATTGCGACTCCAAAAACGTAATTGCAATTTCCCGTTGACAGCATCTCTTACTACATGGTTACAAATTACATTGTATTTCAAGCAAAGTTTAGTTTCCCAATCACGTCTATTCTGAGACATATTTTGAAAATAAAAAAATGCTCTTCTCATTCGATGTTTATATAACGTGTGGGAAATGTTCTGCTTTGCAACAGAGCCTAAAATGGTTGAGAAATCGCATTACTCTCATGCAACATCAATGTAGCTTAGTGTTTATCTTGGTGTGATTGTGTTCAGAAGAGGTTGCACTTGGAAATAACATGTTCGGATAATAGGATAGTGCTTAGTTGGTTTCAATGGGTACAATTAGAAGCGTGATTGGACTTTCTAGAAAGCATCAAACGGGATTGAGGCAATGATGCACGTTTAAAAGTGGAAGGCTGTTGATCATTGAAAATTTAGTCTTTAAACCGGGAAAAATTAACTTTTCAAAGATTTTTTGAATATTTCACATCCATGAAAATGCAAAAAAGGAGAAAAATGACAAGATTTTAGGAAAGGAAACCCATTGAGACTCATATTACCAGACTGCAGCATAGAAATAGGAACAACACACTGAACACAGTTCCACAACAAAGTTATCTCGGATAGATGTTAACCTTTTGTGGTTGGTTGGGAATTTTGTTACAGCGGTTTGCCGCCATGTTATTGAAATGATTGAAATTATTACCACAATTGCGTTGTAGAAATCTGTTCAAAATTGATGTCCCTTTTCGTAAAGAGCAATAACCACCACACAACAACAATGGTTTGATCAGTGTCAAAATATTCATAATGAACCAACATGCATAATTTGATTCGTCCTTTAACATGTAAATAAAAATAAAACAAGTTCGAACTGACGATAAAAATAGCTCGATGTGTATGTGCAACGGTTTATATTCTCCACCGTGAAATAAGTTCCAAAGGAACAAATTTCATAGCTCGCCCAGTGAAATAATCTCCAGCTGGAAAGTAATACTGCTCACCTGATGAAATAATCTCCAGACGGAATAAATATAATAAATATATCAATAAAATTTGTTCCAGTTGGATCATATTTCATAGGATATTATTTTGGCTTATATATGCATATTATTTTTCCGTCTATCTGAGTTCCGTTTTATCGCAGGCAACAAGTTAGTCTGGCTGTATGAATTGTCGTATTTATTGTTAACAGGAAAACAGGGTGTAGAAATAGCAAGTTTGGGTACCATATTCCTCGTATTAAGCGCCCAGGGCGCTTAGAAAATTTGAAAAGGGGGCGCTTATTAAGTAGGACAAAAACCGTGTTCAAAACGAAGCTCTTGTAATGAAATTATTCCAACTTTTTTTAAGTTCTTCGTGTAACCGATGTAAAAATGCTATAACTAGCCAAATCTTTGTCAAACAGAAGAAAAGAATAAGGCGGATCAGTTGTTTGTACCGAAATTCAAACAAAAACATGATAACTCGATTGTCTAAAGGTAGCACGGTACTAATTACTTTGCGGGAACCAGTTCAAAATTTTGTGTACCCTACATTCAGATTCACAGTGAAGACCAAAGGTGAAATATGATTGGTTTATATTGTTAAAATTTATGCCTTATAATATCTCAAGACTGAATAGTGAATAAAGTTTCAAAAATAACAAAAGAAATTTTAATTTAGTTAAGAATGAATTTTTCAGAATATTTAAAAATATTTCCCTCAGTTTCAATGAATGGCGGTAAAATTTGAACTGTTAACACAGTGGGTCTGTTTGACTCAGTATAGCTTGAAAGGGAATTGGTCATCAATATATTTCACATGTATTCTTGGAATGGCATAATGAAGTACTTCAACAATTGATATGACTTCACTTTGAGTTCTTGTTTTAAATCAGTAAATTTTCTGAAAATGTTACTATTGTCGCCTATGGAAAAATAATTAGTACCGCGCTACCTATAGGCTGAAACGAGACATTGCAAAATTTTCATATTGTTATATCTAATCTTACTTTAATGTACTCAGTGTTATGAATTTAACTGATTTATACAAGAATAATAGGTCAAATGGTTAAAAAAAAGTCTTAGAAATGAGGAAAAATTGCTGACTCAGCAATTTTAGATCTTTATGGATATGCTCATATGGTTTGGGCTACTGCATATAGTGGAATCAGTCAATGGCCATCATTTTGGTTGAAATTTGTCTAATAGCCTTTGTTCTTGCTTTTCGCAATGATTCGCTGCAATATTTATCCAAAAAAATTTTGTCGCGACATATTATAAGGGGAGAAAATTGTTCGCGAATTATGAAAAATGAGTGAAGTTCAAATTTTGACCAAATTTTCCATTCATGATTTAAAGTTTGAATATATTAAGTCTTAAAATGTTGATTACAATACACTTTTTTAAATTTCAGTCCACAAACTGGATTTAAATGCTAGATAAAATCTTCAATTATGAAATGTGATGCCCAAAATGGGTAAATTATGGACAAAAATTTTGACCGCTATTAGATAAAAATGCATCTTTTGCTAAGTAGTTCTCATCAAAATGTAAACTGGTACCAGCCATAAGTAGAAGGAAGACTTAGCTGTTAATAAATGAAAAACAAGAGTATATTGAACCAGGTTTAGATCTCCCTACATGAGCTTATATAAATCCATTGGGTCTGTTTTAGTTATTGCACTCCTGACCATGCAATAGAAGTCCTCTTATAGTACATTTTGCAAGGGAAAAACTGGAAGTAAACCTGAAAGGAGGCATATCTTATGTTTAATGTTATCATTGAGAGATGTTGTCAGGCCCATTTTAGAATCTTGGCCAATTTAAGGCCTGCTGTAAGCTATGGGGTGGTCATTTGTTTGAAAATGCAGAAATTCAATATAAGATGATATTTAAGACAGATGTCAAGAATCTAATATACCAGAGATAATACAGACTGTATTTCTTGAAACAGCTGTTACTAGTACTATGTTTGAATGCAGTGATTTCACCAAGAAATTCTCCTCACTCATTTTGAGGTCTGTTTGAAATGAGGGTTTCCAACCAACCAACATTGCCTATGTGGGTTGGCATTTGAAATCCAATATTGGGTCAAGGTCAAATGGTGAATTCAAATGAACTTTATTGAATTAAAGTCAGAAATGAGTAATCTTGCTCCAGGAAGTGTTTCCACTATTTATGTACTCAATGTATATTCCTATAGGTAGCACGGTACTAATTACTTTGCGGGAACCAGTTCAAAATTTTGTGTACCCTGCATTCAGATTCACAGTGAAGACCAAAGGTGAAATATGATTGGTTTATATTGTTAAAATTTATGCCTTATAATATCTCAAGACTGAATAGTGAATAAGGTTTCAAAAATAACAAAAGAAATTTTAATTTAGTTAAGAATGAATTTTTCAGAATTTTTAAAAATATTTCCCTCAGTTTCAATGAATGGCGGTAAAATTTGAACTGTTAACACAGTGGGTCTGTTTGACTCAGTATAGCTTGAAAGGGAATTGGTCATCAATATATTTCACATGTATTCTTAGAATGGCATAATGAAGTACTTCAACAATTGATATGACTTCACTTGGAGTTCTTGTTTTAAATCAGTAAATTTTCTGAAAATGTTACTATTGTCGCCTATGGAAAAATAATTAGTACCGCGCTACCTAAAACTCCGATGCGTAATAGACCATTTGCCAATTCAAGCGGAATTCCCGAATTTGACCTTGCGATTTACAAACTTGGGCAAAGGGAAGCAACTCTAGACCGGACAAACACGGGTAGTTTCCAACGTAAACTAACCAAAATGTAAAAATTATTTTCTCTTGACCTGCACGGATTCCAAGCTTCATCTTTGGTGAGATTTATCAAAATAATATATCCTTTTATGTGCCTGTTTGTTTTTTTTTTATATCCCAATAGATCTCATGAGCCAGAATGCTGATTTATAAGGGTTTCTTCGGTAAATGTGACAACCTGTCCGGTGTCACGTGACGTTGATTGAGTAATAATTTTAAAGAACGGAACCAAAGTCGGTAATTGGCAAATCACCTATTGATGAAAAACAAATCAATGACGGAAAACGTATGAAATAAATACGGAAATTACGGTTTCTAGTTGGAATTTTGAGGGGGCGTTTAAGGATTTCAAACGAGATTAAGGGTGGGGGCGCTTATAGCGACAGAGGCGCTAAATACGAGGAATACGGTGCTTCATATCACTGTTGTGAGAGATAAATGAAATGAAGTCTAACTATAGTAAGTGTAGGTTAGTTCTGTGGTTTGAAGTGGAAGTATTTCTCATTTTTATGAAAACTGAATTGTCTGACACTTTATTTTAAGCGATGTACTTGACGTAGAATGCATCCGATTGATGGTCAGTATTCTGGTATACTATGTTCACTCTATCCGAAGAAAGTTTTTGTGAATTCTGTATATATACCTTTTGTATAATACTGTATTATATTGACTAGTCATTATGCCGGACAATCACTAAATTATATTTGTTGGATGTAAATTTGAACATATTTGTTACTTATTGACATGCATTCATAAATAAAATAGCGGAAAATCAGGATGAAAACCCGTTTGTCACCCCAAAATACAAACATTAATTATGTGATACAAGAACAAAAAAAAATAAATCCAAATTATTTGTCTAATTAGCTATTTCATGCCTTGTTACCTCGTTGCGATAGTTAATTTTGAACATAAACCTATCATTTCATTTAATCTAGCATTTTTTGGATACGAACTTCACGAATATGATGTAATTTAAGCTACGTTATTATTTTTATTTAAAAATTCACAGACACATGGTATAAATACTGGGACGTCAGTAGTGGGCACTCGTGTAAATTCCGGGACAAAACAAAACTCTGAATTCTTCGTAATATAAATGACACAAATCAGGACTATAAAGATAAAGAAGTAACATTTTAGTAAAAAATTCAAAATATGATAGAAAATAACAACACTCAGGAATATTTCCGCTAAGCCTTGTAAGATCGGGTCGAACCCATGATAATCGTATAAAAACATTTTGGGAAAATCGTAGAAAATCATGTCCTCGCAGGACGACGTTACCTACTGTACATTTAGTGTTATCATGCAATTTTGGTTGTTTATTATTCTCATACCTCACAGTAAGTTGAAGACGGCCTCTAGCATAGCACCAGAATTCATTGCTAAATGTAGAAAATTGCTAGATCCATGTATCCCTTTCGTCTTGAATGTGGGATTATAAACAAACATAAAATTATCTGGCAAAGTGCATTACAACTACTGTCATCCGTTGACTAACATGCATTTTCATATTCATATACAAAAACACAAAAAAAAATAAATAAAAATAAATTCAAATTCTACCAATTGCTTACTGTATTATTTGTGATTAGGTTGAATACAGATTTTATTCTGCATGAATGGCCTTCAATAGAAGATAATGCGTGCTCAATACCTGTAATAGTTTTACGCATAGTTTGCAGTTTGTATCGATTTTCATTATACCTTTCAACATAAAACAGTGTGTGCACGCAGTTAGAAAACAAAACATTTAAAGTTTTATTGTAAATTAAAAAATGATATTCAGTCAACCGGTTAGTTTCTTTTCAATATCTTATATCTTAGCTGACAACGAATAACAAAGAAGGAAGAATGTAGATACAGTGAATATATATTTCATTATTTCTGTGATCAATTTACCTCATCAACTAATGAACACAAAAAGGAAAAATTATGGTAAATACATTATTTATTAATAATTTTAGAAAAATGGCCAAACAGAAAAAGTTGCAATATCAACAAAAATGTTTGATATGCTGACTGAAAATCATAAATATTGGAAATTATTAAAGTCATTGAAGTAAAATGTAAAAGCGTGATATTCTGAGAGATAATTATATAAGAGAAAAATAATCTCTATTTTCAAGATCAAGGTAAAGCATCCAGAGTTTTTATTTTAACTTTCAGTATATTTAAAATGTTGTAGACAGATTGCAAAACAGTCCATAAAACATGTCAAAGGTTATTTAATGATGTAAATGATCACATGTCACTTTAGAGAAAACCATTAAACAGCTTATAGTGTTTTTTATACTTAAATACTAATTAATAAGTATCTACATAAAACGAGACAAAATATTCTTGTTTAGTAGATTTGTTTCAGAAATAGTAGGGGACACAATGAGATTCTTTAAGCTCTACAATATTAAATATATTTTATATCAATGATGTTTTTTTAAAGAAGTGAATCCAAGCTAGCACAGAACTGTCTTTTTAAAGATGTTTTTAAACATTTTTTGAAATGGTTTTAGAAAACATTTTTTAACGTTTTGTAAAAACATTTTACTGAAATGTTATGAAAATGTAAGACCTAAACTTTCCCCCACAATATTTTTGAAATGTTTTTAAATGTTTCATGTCATATTTTTTGAAAACCTTATAAAAACCTTAACATTAAATGTTTTTAAAAAATATTTCAATAACATTTTAAAAATGATTTCAAAACGTGCAAATGTATGATCACAGATACATTTTCAAAATGTTTCTCAAGAATGTTTTCGAAAATGTAAAGCCATATTACATGTATTTCTTCCGAATGTTTTGAAAAGGGTTTCCAAAAAAGTCTTTTTTGAAGGTATTAGGAATATTTTCTAGTAATGTAAATGAGACATTTTCAATGAGATTCGGCCCATCAAAGATTGCAATCCCTCCCGCTACACCTTTCGACATCCCAGTATAAAAATGAATACATGTGTTTTTGAAACTAAATTTCTTTTCGTTGAAACAATCATTTAATGTAAGTCACCAAACATTACCCGACTATTGAAGATCATCATTATTACTGTAAGGAATTAAAAAAGTTATGGTTGCTAGGTAGAATACCAAAAAATTGTCTTTAAGAGTTTCAGAAAATTAAAATCTTTGAAACCTGACTGTTGAAAATAATCATTATTAAGAAAGAAATGGAAAAAAAATATGGTTGCTTGGTAGAATTCCAAAAACAATGTACAAAATAAGAATCATATGTTTGAAATCCTAGTGTTCATACTGGGTGATGACATTAAAGAGTTGCTTAATTATAAAACAACATGATGACATTTAAAAAACTATTAATCTTTGAAATTTTCAGGAAATTTGCCAAAATTGGTACCGAAGTCAAAATTTTTTAAGCTTATATTGCATTCAAATTGCATTTCCGATTATTCCCCATAGATCATGAGCCACAATATTAATCCAGTTCCAATCATACGCTGACCATGTACTTCTTTAACTTAAGTTTAAGATGCAGAAGTTACTATAAATTTGGTTTCTGCATATGCATATGCGCATTTCGACAACTTATGTCTCTTCAGTGTAGATTAAATCAAAACATTTGGAAATCCGTAAACCGGACGAACGGTTCAAGCTAAATTCATGGACCAATAGAGGCCATGCCCTGAGAGGTCATACAAAAATTAAGACACCCTCTATGAAGTAACTACATATAATGGGATTTTCTTCCTAGGTTTCAACTTTCTAGCCCAAATGGCCTAAAATTATTGGATATCACGAAAAAGAATTATCTCCCATAAATTGCCCAAGGGCATATGACAGAAATTCCAGACCAACAGTGCACTACTGTAGATCATACTCTAGTATTGTAGTAAGTTTCTAATTTGTATCTGTTATAGTTTCAGAGCTATCGGGTAGAATTACAAACGCACGTACATACGGACGGACTGTATTACATAATATCCGCTTTCGCTAAGCGGGCGGGATAATAACAAGGTATTTCTCTGTCCATACACATTCAAAAACATGACATAACAACCACAGTACTACCGTTAAATATGGAATATAGGACACTGTGTTTTTGATACGGACTTTATAACGGCCAGTATCAAGTGAGCCCCCTAGGGCGAACTTGGTGCGTTACGCCTTGATAAAGTCAGAGACATTTAAACACAGAGATTGGAAACTTGTTAACTAATCAGTTATGACACAAAGAACAGCAAGCGGCCACAATGGGTACAATTTTTTGCAGTACATTCCTCCTACAGTTCTTATCGTAGAAAAATAAAAAATAGCTCATCCGACCCCAAAATGATTCCTATAACGCTAATCAGAAATATTTTTTCGATATGTTTAAAAATAAGTTTTTGTATGACAAGTTAAAGTTTGTATGTTGAATTCAAATTATCGGTTGAATTTGAGAAATTGTGTTATTTTTGGTTTTTATATGGTGTAGAATGTCAAACACTTCTTTTTCCATATGCAAAGTAGAATTTTTAAAAATATATCTTGTAAAAGGCGAAACCTTGTCATTTCGATAATTGAAAATTTTATTTCGATATCTTTATTCACTTTGGAGTAATGCAGTTTTAAAACTGAGCATTTATCTTCAGTGGCCACGATAAATCCTTGGATTATATCGAGTTGCTAATCTCTGTGTTAAATGTCTCTGATAAAGTCCGTATCAAAAACAAAATATCCTATATTTCTTTTATCGGTAATTCACGAATTCACAGTGACCCGTTATTTTGTTCAGTGATATTGACATTATCAAACAATGCAGATCATCAATTACCGATAGATTAATCTATGCCTCTATACAGTATAAGCATGAAACTTATTCACAATATTTGTTTTTTTTTATCGTTGTTTTGTCTGATATACTTTTTTAGCTCACCTGGCCAAAGGCCATGTGAGCTTTTGCCATCACTCGGCGTCCGTCGTCCGTCCGTCCGTTAACTTTTATTCAAAGATCTTCTCCTCTGAAACTACTTGGTCAATACTAACCAAACAGCCTGAATCATCACCAGGGTATGCTCTTTCAAGTTTGTGATTTTTATGTCCCTAGACAAAACAACATGGCCGCTGTTGCTAAAAATAGAACATAGGGGTAAATTCCTGTTTTTTTTTTGCAAATTATTAGAAAACCATTACAGATATCAAAATTTTGACATCGGGGTAAAAATGATCAAGATGATGAAATCTACCTGCCTTGCAATTTGGAGAATATCCGTTCACCCGTCTTGGAGTTATTGCCCCTTTTCCGTAAAATTTTCAGTTTTTCGTTTCTTCTGGTCTTATATAGTGAAATTGATAGACGATAGAAGTAAAATTTGTGTAACAAAAATGTTCAGCATAGTAAGATCTACATGTCCTGCAATTTTTAAGAAAATCTGACAACCAACATAGGAGTAATTGCCGCTTTTTCTTTGAATTTTCACAAGTTTTGAACGTTTTTACTTTTATTTCAAAAACTGTTTGAGATAAAGGTTAAATGTGAATTGCAAAAGTGTTGTGGTTTTCTAGAACTACAATTTCTACATATTTGAACCAAACTTGGTTACAATAGTCTTTAGATGTTATTCTTCAAAGTTTGTGATTTTTATGTTTATACCTCATTCAAGATGGCCACCAGCAGGGAACATAATTTACATAGGGACCCTATGGGAAATGCATCCAAATATATTTTTCAGACATTTCATGTAATTTACTGTTTTTAGATAAATGAAGACTTGTCTGTTTGTTCGTGTAAACTATTAAGACATGTTTATTCAACTAAAGTAAATCAATTCAATCGAACCATTGAGTTCTAGGCATTATTTCGTCCGTCCCGAGTGTTTTCAACGAGGCTTATCTCAGAATAAAGGTTCCAGCGTCCGTATCACACTGAAATTGTTGTAGTAGTTTTCAGTTAAGGTAGGAACCATGAGAACACATCGAATGACATTCGTCTTTTTTAAATAACAATCCGATAACGTAGAAAATAAAGACGATTTACCTTCGAGTTGCAGAGAAAAAGTCCCGGCAACGCATATCCGGAAGTCCCGCTAACGAAATTGTTTTCATATCATTTGGATATGATTTAGCGCGATTTGTGGGCGTGTACTAGGAGTTTCCTTATTGTATAATAAACATAAGAATAACACCTATTATTATACTTTACTATAGAAAATGTGGTAAGAATAAAAAAAGAAAAGATATACCAGTAATAACTGTTTTTCTTTTCACCATGGAATAGCGCTTAGGCATAATAACTGTTCGGGAAAGTGCGCGTAGGCAAAATAACTGTTCGGGAAAGTGCGCGTAGGCAAAATGACTGTTCGGGAAAGTGCGCGTAGGCAAAATAACTGTTCAGGAAAGTGCGCGTAGGCAAAATAACTGTTTGGGAAAAGTGCGCGTAGGCAAAATAACTAATTTAAATTTGCACGTCGCACAAATAACTAGTTATTTCCCTCGTCGTCACTGACGTCAGTGTAAACGTAAATAAATATGGCTGACAATCGATTCGGCTGCTGCACTGACAGCAGTATGCTCTTTCTACAGATAAAAGGCCCGGAGTTCGATAGTTAAAGTATTTAGGAATTGACAAATCTCATCACGATTTTTTCCGTGGACGCCCCTGATTTGGTCGAACATGTCGAAGCACAGAAACTTGCTACCGGTCTAGAAGAAAAAAAACAAACAAAAAAAGAAAAAAAACACACATTTCTTAACTATCAATTTTCTCCGAGTTCCTTTTTTTTTTTATAGTTAACTAATCTGTTTTTCCAGGAAGGGAGCAAGGCCCATACTATCTCATGATCCAGTATTAAAATCATTCGTTTTTGTTTTTTATACATTTTTCAAATGAATAATTTATTGATTTTGTAATCAACCTCATTTTTCGATTTTTAGTTCATTATTATAATAAAACAGTTATGGCCTTTAATTGACTTCAGATAATAGCCAAAATTATTTACTGTCGAAAATGTTATTTTCCCTTTAATTTCGAGATTTTGTTGTAAGTCGGCACAATTAAAGAATCAATCCTACTTACCCGAAATATGTAATTAAAAGTATGGGTCACCATGCTTGTTTTTTCTAGAAATGAGATCAAAGTTTGCTCATTTTTAGCCATTTTTCACTAAAATTTACATAGAATGCACGGGAAAAATATGGAAAGGCAATTACTCGGCCATTTCCGCTACACTAAAAAATAACCTCGTATGCACAAAGAAGAAATCCTTCTCAAATTGTTCGCCGGAAGTAAAGTTACGAGGTCATATAGTTTAGTTTAACCACGTGTTCTGGGCTATAAACATTAGAGTATATTGTAAAACCTTTTATGAATTTACTATAGGGTTACAATTTCACATAACTTGACAATGACATTAGTTACAGTAAGTGAGAACCGAACCGTCAGTCTAAAAAGAGCAATCCAAGGACAATGGCAACGTCGGAAAAACAAAGAAACGAAGACATAACATGAGCACGGCACAGAAAAGGAAATGAACGCACAGATATGCTTCTAATCCTTATCATTTGTATGCAGCTCGTCATGGTAACACGGCGATTATAATACATGAATCATGGTACGACCTGACGTTCCGGTTGCATATGTATACATTGACCGGAAATTCGTTTTTCACCGTCACTGAGGTATTAGAACCCGTTATTTGGCGCGCTTTAAAATCCCTTCACCTGATGCATACGAGGTTATTTACCCAGTAAATGGCCGAGTAGTTACGATTGCAGCGCAACAGTGTCTATCTACCTTAAAGGCCATAATTGTATAATACAGGTAAACTACAAGCTCTATGACCACAATCTTGAAAGAAGAGAAAATGACAATACGTAATTTTAAACGATGGTTCAAGGCGTGATCACTGCTAATCTGACCGCTAGAGCAACATGCTGGTGGAACACTATCGCACTACGGAAGAAATATCAAACTTGTAACTTCCCGAGGTGTTTGGTCAAGAATCATCATAAATTTAAGTAGACATCGGCAGTAACATTGAAATGCCAAAATGTGCGTAAAATTTTGAGGTCACTAGATCTCACAGCTAATTATAATAAAATTTAACGTATGCAAGCAGATTTTCTTGTCAATATCCCCTATTACGTAAAGAATGTAAGCTACGTCCCCGCCTTTCTGGATCTTTATGATACATCTGTAAACGAATACCGAAACAAGAACGAGCTAGTCGAGGAAAGGGGGAAATTCTAAAATCATAAATCCAAAATCACGGCAATTCACTGCAACACCAATTGAGACAGTATGACAAAGACAAAACAAATAAACAAAAATGAACAAGAACGCCACAAAAACAACGTTTCCGTGAAACCGAGGATTAGAAATGCCCATAGTAATAAGCTGTATAGGCTAAAAACGCCATATTTAGATATCAAATGCCATTTCTATTATAAAATTTCCTAAATGTATTCAACAACCTATTTAATCTGTCACCCTGTTGTTGAAAAGCCTGTTTACGGTTTTATAGCCGTTCTTGGCTTACTGAGGATCGCCAGTCAACTTTCGATCGGACAGATTGGAAAATGTATTGGCTAACCAGGTGTCCCGATACATGCTGGTCTAGGATTCCCTAAAGGCAGTTTGACTAGGAGCAGGACAAAATTTTGTATTCCACCAAACAAGTCGACACAAATAACAAATAACAACAATGGAAGTTTTGTTCCATTTGCTTAACATTACCATATACTTATAGGGATTTTGTCCAATGTACATTTACCCCATATCCCTTTATTTGTTCATTAAATATTTCAATTATTTATGCCATTTACTATTTGACTGTACATTTACCATCCTCGATTTTACGGAAATGTTGTTAAAAAATGTCAGAAACTGATTAAAAATCCCGAAAAACTAGGACGTAACTTACATTCTTTACGCAATTGGGGATATCGACAGGATATTCTGCACGTGTCCGTTAAATTAGCTTTGGGATCCAGTGACCTGAGGATTTTACACACATACTGGCCTCTCACTGATACTGCCTATGTCTACTGAAATACATGATGATTCTTTACCAAACCCGTTGGGAGTTTTGAATTTGATTTTCCTTCCGTAGTGCGACAGTGTTTTACCAGCAGACTAGGCTCCTTGAGCTAGCCGGCAGTTTAGCGGCGAGCACTCCTTGACCCATCTTTCAAAATTACGTTTTGTTCCCCCATTTTTCTTTTCTAGATTGTGGTCATGGAGTTAGTAGTCTACATGTATGGGTTTTAATCGTATGTTTATTATACTATAAGGCAACGGGACAGAGAAAGGGGGGATTTGGGTACCCATAAACAGGTTTAACCCTACCGCTGGCTTTTGCTAGTGCCGGTACCAAGTCCGGCTGTCCCGAGTTCTGTTCCTATCGTTGTTTATGTTTGTCTTTTGTATTTTTATTGTGGGTTTTTTTCTTGTACAGTTCCTTTTTACTTTGTGGCATGTGGCTATGTTTTTCTTTTTGGCCATTGTAGGTGTTTCCTGTTTTCTTTTTTATTCCATTACTTAAACTGTTGTGTATTGCTAATGATAAATGAATATACTACATGTATATCGAACTGAAACATTGTTTTTATTATCAGCAGCCAAATATTTTGGGAACTCGAGGATAAGCAATCCGGTTACAGTACAAGAAACGCCCCTTGTTATTGACGAGTTGAACTATTTAATCGGTTGTAAGGTGATATAACTGAAAGTTGTCATCTAAATAAGAGTCTTTAGGATATGCCATCATTCACAGACATTCACAGACAAGCTATCAGAAAAAGACCAGTCTATAATTGTCCTACGTTCTTGTGAATCTTTCTTTTGGAATGAGGATAACGGGGAGGTTGATAAAGGGACAGATAAAGGATTCAATGCAGAAGGACCTAGCAGAGCACCATAAGACTATTCAGTTTCGATATAAATATCAATATGTTGGCTATAAAATACCACAGATTTGTGATTACGAGTAACAGTATGGGATAGTTCAGTTTTGACATAGCCAATCGGCCGACAAAATTCTAAATTATCTGCTACTATATAAAATGATCATATTTCTTTTTTAAATATGCAACATTGAAAAGTTCACTGTAGAAGTAAGGGGCATTCTCTATTTTACAAATTCAGGTGAACCTGGTTTAACAATATTTTAATGTACAAAAACTGGGTCAAGTGCGTTGCCCTATTTAAACTCGAAATTAGAAATTTCACCAAAATTAGCAATGGAACCTACATACATATCTAACCAAATAATAGGTCGGTCATCAACAAAGTTGCTATGAAAATTTATAACCTTTTGATCTGACATATGAACATCATCATTTTTTGTACAGGAATAAAATGCCTTTAATTGACTGTCATTATTTTGATTGTCTGAAGAACTACACTCAAATAATTTGTCAGTTTGTGTACTTACAGTTTTAAACATAAAACAAACGTTTTGATTGTATATTCATCTTTGCCACGGCTAAGATGAATCATGATTTTGAGTAGCTTTTTTTTTCTGTTCGAATTGCCTGCTGTCGACAGTCTTTTGCTGGGTGATAAGGTACAACCTTCATTGTAATCCAAGATGACCTACAAAACTGCTCCTTCAAAAGACCAAATGTATTTTTATGTGTTTCTCTTTTGTTGCATGTCCCTTTGTTAAAGACGAATGTCTAAGGTAATTTTGATGAAGATGCCACCCTTTAATGTATTCAAAGGAATCTACTAAGCTCTACCATATTCTATCTCATGCAATGCATTTTTATGAAAATATTAAGCATTAGTCCAAAACAAATGTTCGCTGTAATGCAATAACAGCGTTAGTTGAGCAGTTCTATCTGGTTTGTATTCATCCGGTTCTATGTGGTGAATAATATAATTTTCCTCAATAAGAGCATAGTTACAGTATTCAATATCGTCATTTCCTGAAAATTCATGCGGCCATGCCACATGATAAATTGCTTTCTCACTTGAATCCCTTGTCTCACCAGATTTTGCCATGTTTTAATTTCTATTAAGTTTAAATGTTTGATAATGTTAAGTTTTATGTGATAACGAACTACATATTTCAGCATCATCAGAGTTAAGGTCATCGCACTCGGATTCTGTAAGATTTTTCCCGCTAATCCTTCTTGGGGTTCATTCACTTTGCAGTTAAGTTTCTTATTTTGCTAAGTTCAGATAGATCCATAATTTGCTAAGACTTTGTTGTCTTGTTAGATGGATTCATGCGGACTTTAAGATGAAGTAAGTGAGAACCGAAACGTCAGTCAAACAAAAAAAAAACAAAAAACAAAAACAAAAAAAAAAAACGAACATTCCAGGGACAATGGCAACATCGAAAACACCGAGAAACAAGGACACCCCACGATTACTCGACAAAAAAGAAAAATGAAGGCACAAATTCAGATGAGCAACACTGTCACAATAAAAACCATAGGTGATATCAGGTGCACCGTTGAATAAGAACAGATTTAAAGATTTGTCCCATTCCTTGGCTTTGCTTGCATCTGTGGAGACTGTCTCATAGGTGTTTACTTATATTCCTTCCTTTGCCACTGCCAGATGTCCTTTTTTATATCACCGAAATCAAAAATTTTTGTTAAATGTTAAATGTTATTGATGTTAACAAAAAGCATACGTTGTCCGTCGGCTATAAACATTGAACCATCGTAAAACTCAAAGACAATTAAGGAGGTCTTTTAAATTACTCTTTAATATTTTCTGGTCCCATTTAAGCTGGCGATTAAAAATAAGTGCAACATAATAGAAATAGTAATAGATTCATATGCAGAAAGTTTGATATTTTCGCCGATCCCGCATCCATGAGTTAAAAAGGAACATTAATATAGCAATAAATTCCATTCAAAACATTGACAGTAGAAAGCAAAGGAACAAATCACAAGATTACATAAATCAAAGTCTAGAGAAAAGGAAAAAAACAGATGATGGAAGAGCAAAGACACAGGAGCCCTTTTCACTTAAAATCGTAAGATAAATTTTAATCCTTAGTCAATATGAAGTGAAAAAGACTAATTTTTATCATAAGATTTTTATGTGAAAATGACTGCTGAACACCCACATAGGTGCTATAAGGGGTCGCCTTGAACATATTCTGAAGCATGAGCAAATACCATTGTTGAAAGCTTAGATGAACAGCAGTAAAAAAGTTGTACAATTGCTTAGCTTTAACATGTATCTAATGTGCACTTACTCCGTATCTTTTCATAGGCACAACAAGTCACAAGTGTCAGAGGATGCTCACGCTGAAGCGTGATGTCAGTCAACAGATAGTTATGCATTTCTAACCAAAAAAATACTAGCCTAATTAAATTTAAAAGAATAAGTACAGAAGAGCAGCAAAAAAAAAAATGAATTGATTGCACCAGCAGTAATTACATGTACCCTTGAATCTAGGTCTGAATAGAACAGTCATTAATTAACGATAACATCGTGTTCGAAGTCCAATAAGTCCAATAAATCAGAAATGGAGAGTCAACAGGAAACAGATAATAAACCGACTGAAACAGAAGCAATCATTGGATCTTCTGAATCAGGAAACAAGCCAAGGCAACCAACAGAAACCGAGACATCAAATGATGACGAAACATCAAACGTAATACAAAAAGAATCAAAGTCAAGTCAAACAGAGTCAACAAATAGGTAAACGTTTAGAAATATTATTTTTCACATCTATTATGACATACTAAAGCAACCACGTTTGAATAAATGCGGTATTATTTGAAAAATGTTACCTACCTTTGATATCTATCTTTAATTTAATATATTAGTGCTTATGACTACCTTAAAGTTTGCAAATTTTTATTTAAACTGTCAGCTTGGAATAATGTAAAAATAAATTAAGTATTAGAAAGTAGAAGTAGTTTTACTATAAACATATTGCCCTTGGATGGAGATGTTAGGGTAGATTAACACACGAGGTAAAAAATTATCAACCGAGTGTGTTAATCGCCCTAACATTTTCATCCAAGGGCAATATGTTTTTTATTATACTGAATGAAGAGTTGCAAAACCGTTGAAAACTAGAACAAGAACATTAAATATAACATAACATGTCACATGGTTTGTTTTTATATTCTTTCTCAAGTGGGAATAATAATCGGTAAACTTCGCTCGGAGCGGTTTTTATATTCAAGATCGGTAAATTCGGGCTGGGCGGGTGTTAATTTTCAAGATCGACAAAATTCGGGTTGAGCGGGTGTTAATTTAAGAAATTAACACATGTTGCTAGGGATGGGCGGGGTTAACGAAAGATTAGTAAAAAATTAACAAATGCCGCTTGTCCAATGAAATTAATGGATAATAAAAGAAATTTGCATGAAGTATAATAAAAAATATTATTTAAGTGTTTATAAAAGGAACCTGAAAATTTTACAAAGACAAGTACATCATTATTAAGATTACTTAGTATATACATTGAAAATAGCACATTCCTATATCCGTAACACATGGTTTATCAACCCAAGTACCCAATATCAGCAAGAGGACCAAAAGGCCCATTGGTCGAGAGCAAATACAGCATGTGAGACGGATTTATGCATGTTTTGTTCTTTTTTATCATATGTTTAAACAAATTTAATCGTGACAAATTAAAAAAAAAATATTTCTGTAAAGTCGAAACAGCGGTTCACATGTAGATTAAAAAGATACAAATTTTAACTAAGTCAATAAAATGTACCAAAAGGAAATCATTTTGCAGTTATTCCCCGAACCAAGTGACCATGTAAGTATTTGACTCAAAACTTTTCACTCCACACGTGCCGCTGCAGTCCATGTTCTGGGCACATGATCTTACGAGCTTCTAGTGACTGCATTGACTATTATCCCCCTTTCCGAAAAAAACACGATTTTATATTTTGAAGTGTTGTTAATAGTTTAATCATGAGTACTAAATCGAAATATTTACCGAGCCTTGGATAGAGGTTTTAGAGATATGTAATATTTCCAGGGATTGATATAGCCCATATGCAAGGCTCTTTACTACATGTTATGAGTTTTAATCTTGTCGTCTGTAGATGGGATCACTACCGAAGCATTTCTCAAAGTAACTTTCAAAATATTTAAATTAATGTGTGGGTACTTATTTTACTCGTATGAACATACTGCCTCAGAAAATATATACATTTATTAGATATTTCGATTTTTTTTCTAAACTTTCTTTTATGCCTAGTGTTGAGCTCCGTTTAAGAAAATTTAAGAACATTTTCTTAAACACTATTAATATTCATATTTTCACATTTCAAAAATAAACAAAGCATTTACAACTGGTTTTAACTCTGTAGAGATGATGGTAGAAACTGTCTAGGTAGCGTTGTTAACGTTTATATCTTGTGTCAGTTAAGTGATTGTTAGATCAATTAGGTTAAGGTTTTCCACCTTTACTAGAGAATGACTGCAAGGTCTGTTGTATGAAATCGGTCTTTACTTCACATATACCACAATCATCCTTCAATGAGAACACCATCCAGTATTAACGCAAAATAAGTTTTTATTTTTTATAATTCTACAGTGAATTAAAGATTTCAATAAAACACGTGCAATAGCTCTATCTGAATTGTTTTTGTATTTGTTCTCTATCAGTTTTTTCACGTATTTTGGTTTATGGACTTCCAAATGTTTTGATTTTATCTGCATTGAAGAGACATAAGTTGTCGAAATGCGCATATGCAGAAACAAAATTAAAGTAACTTCGGTATTATGTTATTTATTACCACTGGACCAATGCCTCGGCTGGTGCACTGTTAGTCACCGAGGGTATTCGCAAACACAGTATCCAGAACTACGATGCTAATCGGAAAACCGATTTCATTTGGAAACTTGCAATATCTTAATTTCTGAAAATTTTGTTTAAAACTAAAGAGCATCTCCCTCTTGCATAGCTCTGTCCTTAGCTGATTTTGGCTTTTTTAGTTTAGATCCTATTGTTTTTTTTTTTTTTTCAATCAGGTTTTACGCATATTTTTGTTAATGGATTACCAAATGTTTTGGTTTGATCTGCACTGAAGAGACATGAGTTGTCGAATTGCACATATGCAGAAACGAAATTCAAAGTAATTTCGGTACTCATTACCACTGGACCGATGCCTCTGCTGGTGGACTGTTTGTCCCGGAAGGTAATAACCAACCCAGTAGCCAGTACTTTGGTGCTGGCCCGAAAATCAATTTCATTTTCTTAATTCTAGAAAATTTTGTTCAGAAGTAAGGAGTATCTCCCTCCTGCATAGCCCTGTCCTTAGCTGGTTTTCACTTTTTTGTTTAGATCCTGTTAGTATTTTGTTCTATATCAGATTTTACACATATTTTGATTTAGGGATTTCCAAACATATGACAAAAACTAGTTACATGGAGAGAGAATACCAATCCAATATTGTTAATTGGTAATATCTTGAAAACGTAGCAAGTACACCGAAAAACAACAGCAACAATTAAAACACTAATAGTCATGCTTGATCAGACACTTTATTGTAAGGTTCAGTATTAGACGACACATATTCCTGACGTTGAATTAACTAAATGTTAATTTTATTGACATTTTTGGTCTCTATAATTCAACTTTTAATGATAATTCACGATTATCAGGTTGAAGTGTTCTTTCAGTGCACTCAATTTCTTATCGGACGAAGAGACCAATTACCTATTGCTATGCCATTTGGTTCAGAAAGTTGCTCCACAGGCGGTACGAAATCGATTTAACCAAGAGTTTCCTGATCTTAACAAAACCATTAAAGAAAACTTGAAGACATTACAGGATTTGAGACAAAAAAGGATACTGACAAAAGCACAATGGAAATTACTTAATCCTCAGGGTAAGTAGATAAAGTAAATAAAAACCGATTCGGCAATCCAAGGACAATGGCAACATCGGAAAAACAAAGAAACGAAGGAAGTTGACTATTCGAAAAGTGAAGTCACTGCTTTGTCATACAGCCCAGTGTGTAGTGTACCTCTGTTGTATATTTCAAGGTGAAGGTCAAGGAACGAAGCCGAGATGGAAGTATCTGTAGTTTCCTTAATGCCCAGCTCTTTTTTATGTGTAAGATGAAGAAAACAACCAAACATAGGGTTGTGTTGCGATAATATATCATCTACATAACGGGAGCTGAAATTAAAGGACTGGCCATTTTTTATCTTCAATTTGAAGAAGTCCTCCGACGAATTCATCCTCATATGAGTAGAGAAGCAGATCTGTTAAAAGAGTTTCATATTTGAATTCCAATAGTCTATTGAAAAACAAGTCCCCCAAACTGGGCAAATATATTGTAGATCAGAAACTCAAACATTTAATCACTGTTTCTACTGTTTATTTTTTCTGTGATTCATAGTCGTATTAAGATATATCACCGAATGAAATTGAAACTTCGATATAACTAAAAAACAAATGAGAAAGTTTCATGAAAATGTTCGGATGTACTAATTTGAATTG